>VJMY01000700.1:17728-37109 GCA_009869795.1 Neelides sp. FZ-2019 | reverse complement strand
TCAAAGTTAATTAAAGATTAGTTATGAATGAGTCCAAAAAAGGGAGAAATTGCGAAATAGGAAAACCCATATGACATTTCTAGTTGAACACGGTGTATATATATATAAATATTCATTAATGTTTACTTACCCCTTTCAAGTTGATCAAACTTTGCAACCACATTATGCTTGAAAGCGTAAATAATTTCATTGACCATTTTCACACGCTCGGGATCTTGCAAGACGTAAATGAATCTGTCAAGGTGGACAGCATTGGAAATCATCCAAATTGCTTTGTGATTCTTAAAAGCCTCGTGTTGAACATTCTGATCAAAAAACATTTTGGTCATCATTCTTATCATTATAAACAAATAAATTGGTTCAATTTGTATAAAATAATAAGCTATAATATTGAGAATTATTGCGCTTATAAATATAATAAATTACTTTTAAATCTTGTTGAAGTTTTGCACAATAGGCTCCTAAATTAAAGAATAATTTTTTTGTCAAGCGACTAGCAGGGAGATCAGCAAAAATTTCTCCAGGAACAAAACTTAAGAGTCGGACGACATTCACAACGTCATTTTCTTCTTGCACTTAAGATTTATTTGTTTATAGAAATTAAATTAATATTTACATATTTCTCTTTTATTGCTCAAATCAAATTTGAGCAATAAAAGAGGAATAAATTTTAAAAAAAACCTAATACTAATAATGATTTATATAATATCAAGCTCATTATATAATGTTATACCAGTAATGGAAATTTCCGGCGTGACTCCATTTTCATCCTTTTCAACTTCATGAAGTTTTTCCACATAACAAGACTTTGTGACTCTCACCAAAGATTCCCCATCTAAAGTCAATTGAGGGACTGAGCATTTGTATCCCAAGCTTGCTTTAATAAAAAAATATTAATAAATCAAAAATTTATTCTTTTTATAGCAAAATGAATGTTTTGAAATTATAAAAATTTAATAAAATTAAATAATAAATGCACAAAGATAAAATAAAAAACGTTAATTCATACCCAAATATAATAATGTCTTGTTTTGAGCTTCAGTGTGTGCAGGTTTCTTGGAGTCGTGAGAATTGAGAACTTTCAATATCAACTTTTTCACATCATTCCCATCCAGGGCCTGGGAAATAATTGAAGGAATGCAAATAAATTCTCATTTGTCGTAATTTAATATGAGAATTCTATGATTTATTTAATATATCATAAAATTTACTACCAATATTAAACTTGTCTAAATCTAGTAATTTTAAAAAAGTTTATTTGTATTAAATACTTCAATGTAGAAGTTGTTGTCGTCGTATGAATTGAGTTCCTTGCATGTGAGAACGTTGAGTCCGTACAATTTGCTCACGAGATTCTTGGCCGTGTCGACGTCGTAAGTTGGTTTTATTTTTTCTCCAAGAGCCAACTCGTTCGTGTTGTCCATTGTGACTGTGACAAATGAGTGGTGAAAATCCACTTGGTGGATGAACTGAAGGGGCGACCTTGGCTGCTCATATTACCATCTGTATACACACTATGCACACATGGTCAAAGTCTGTTCAGTATCCTTATTGACCCTAATCAATTCCAGGATCTTGCACTCCTTCCATCTCACTGGCCAAACACATGCTCCTTTCCACAATTATTCATCAACGGATGTCATTAACTTGTAATTCAAAGATACATGATAAATCTGTGCAAGTATATTCTTAATATTTAATATAATATCTTATAAATATTTTTTGTTTTTTACTATTAATATTCTTGAATGTAGAATGCTTGCAATGCAAATATTTATTATAAATAATACATTAAAAAATCCTTGGGCATTTTTTCTTTAGATTTATATTGGGAATAGCATTGACTGGGTGGAAAAATCTTAAATTGTTAAATTGAGGCACAATACAATAAATCTTTCGTTTAATTCCTTGTAATTGAATGAGAAAGATTCACTTGAGTTAATCAGTCTGAAATCATTCTCACTGGTTGATGAAACTCGAATTGAAAAACAGGACAAACTCTTGTTACATGAATGCAAAATGCACGAATCATATATAAAGCAATTGTTCCATTTAGCCATTTATGAAATAATGCCCACAGATGTAAAAGATACACATGTGATCATTTGGTTGTATTTAGTTGGAGAAGCTTGGCATTAAATGCAATTCGTAATTCCAAAAATTTCTTCAGAGACAACTCTGAAGAAATGAGAATTTGAATTTAATGAATGGTTAAATCAAAGTATTTATTCACATGTTTTATATATATCTTGTTGTCAAAAATATTTGACTCTTTATTTTTGTCAATTTTCTTTAATCTCTCCACACAAAGATTCGTAGTGTTGAATATTAGGAGTTTTGCGACACTGCCATGCAATCCAACAACCCATTTCAAACGTCCTCTTCCTTTGTCTTCCAGCATGCATGACATTATAAATTAAAAGTTCAAGTGTAAGTGAAGATAAGAATTCTTATAGTTTTAAGCTAAATAAATATAAATATTTGTTGAAATTAGAAAAGATGTCAATGTTAATTGTTTTGTTGGATTTCCCACACGCGAGAGACATTATTGCATGAGTCAAGAAAATTCCTCTTAAAATCTCCCACGGTTGTTTGCGTTGCTTGAGAAGTTGGGCATTAAAATCAACGTCCGTTGAACAGTTCCACCTTCATGCTCACCTGAACTCCCTGCTCACTAATCAAGTTAAACACATATTTTTATCCCCCCTTTGAACACATTTTCTATTTCGGCTTTCATCTTCATCTTCTATCAAACCTAGAGTGGGATTTGGCAAAATCAAATCCATACATTTAAAATATATTTACTAACCAAATAACATGAATAGATAAAAGAAACTTAACTAGCATTTTCATTAATGAAAATAATTAATAATTTTTTCTGAATTTATAATTCGACGTTAAATAAAAGTTGGGTATTTGAGTTTGATTGAGCTAACTAAAATGTGAAGCATATGGGGATCGAGTTGGTTCATTAGGAAAAGACTCGTCCTTGGGTCATCTAATAAAATTCAAGTTTTTGAGAAGACCAAACTGCGAAAAAGGAGATGTCAACTTGTAAATAAGTTGAACATTGCGTATTAAGTAAAGTAGTAGCGAGGATGCTTAATTGTTGCTCAAAGCAAAAGATTTGTAAGATATATACATACATACAAAAATATACCGTATAGTAAATAGAAATAAACATACGTACTGTCCGTATTGAATGAATAGAGTGTGAATGTAAAGAACTTTTTTTCATTGTACTTTGTTCTGGGTAATCTTACTTTTTACTTTGAATTCTCTCATATCCAAAATGTATACAAAATGTTTACTATTATGTATATAGAAAGCTTCCTCTTAAGGAAAGGCCAAATCCAAATGATCCAAAGGTCAATACTTTAAACATTTCTAAAAACTTGTAATGCAACTATGCATTTAATATATGATCATACATACATGGGCAAAGTCAAAGAGAGCTGAAAAGTCCTTTTGAAGTTTAAATTAATTTTGTGAGTTTGTTCCAGTTTTAGCTCCAAAGGCTAAGCAGCTTCCCCACTCTATTAATACTTACGTAGAGGGAGAGGGAAAATGGGAAATTCCCGGAAAAAGGAATCGATCCGACGGATTGAACCCGACTCTGCGCTGTGAGAGAGCAAAACAACTCCAACCCTCCTGCTCCCAGATACAATCACTAGAGTGCAAAAGATAAATCAAGTCAGCTAACTAACGTAAATTGCCTCTCAAAAGACTCATCTAGTTAAATCCACCATTCATATATCCTCATGTAGATGAGTGAAAATCCTCATTAAAGTTGCATCCAGTGTCTCCTGTGCTATGGAATAATGGTGAGATTCAGAAAATAAGGAAATTTATTTAAAGCTTTCCAAGCTCAGCGTAAATTCAATAAAGGTAAATCAGTTTGACTTTTATTTGATAATTGACATTTATTTTTCTTTTCAGTTTCATGTTTTTCTGTTCATTTATAATGTTTTGTGATTGTAATTGTAAATTGTAAATTAACTAATTTGCATGTGAGTGGATTTGTATGTGAATTCGTGTGATGTTCTTGTGATGTGAGAGAGGATTTGCAGATTTACTTACATGCTTTTTTCGGTTTTTGTACTATTTAGAGAGAAAAGTTGGTAAAAATGGGTTTTTGGCAGATGGGGATGAAAAAGAGTCGAAGTCGGGATGGATTCCTCCTCCCTTTCTTTGCCCTCTTCTGCCTGGGGTTCTTCACATGTCTGATCTGTCTGAATCTCTCGTACTCCCTCGGTGGGGCAGTGGACGACAAGAACAACTACGAAGTTTTCATCCCGCCCCTCCCTTGCGTCTCCTACTTTGAAGAAGTGAGCCATCGGGAGTTCAAACGTCGACCTTCGCCAGCCCCAATTGCCATCGTGGAAGAGCCAAAGCCCAAAACGCTGTTCGTCATCACCCCGACTTTTTACCGAGCAGAGCAAAAAGCGGAATTGACACGGATTGCCCAGGCGCTCTTGCCCGTGGTGACCTTTGTTCATTGGGTCGTGGTGGACGATGTGATGCAAGGGAGCGAGACGTCCTTGGGGGATCTGAGGAACTTCCTCGATGGCTTCCCATTGACGTTGACGCTTCTCAGGTCCCAGCCCCCGAGGGAGTCGCGGATTGTCGGGGAGCCGAGAGGAGTCGGCGGGCGAAGGGCCGCCTTGGCGTGGATTCGAGCTCACAATCATCGTGGAATTTTGATCTTTGCTGACGATGACAATACGTATCATTCTAAAATATTCGAAGAAATCATTGGGAACACAGAGAAAGTCTCAATGTGGCCCGTGGGTTTGATCACGGAGCTCGGAGTGAGCAGTCCAATTGTTCAAAATGGAAAAGTCATTGGATTCTACGACGGATGGAATGGACAAAGAAAATTTCCCGTTGACATGGCCGGATTCGCGGTCAATTTGGATCTCGTTCATAAAGTTAGTACTTTCTAATAAATATAATTATTATTTAAATCATTTAACTTCTTGAATAACTTAATTCCTTCTAATGTAGCTTCTTTCATATATTACTTACTCATTCGAGTTAAAACAACATGGTGTTTTATATGTGTATTATGTTATTGTATCAAACTTTCATAGCACGATACGATTGTGCTCTATTACATGAAAGTCATGAAACTGATACGAAGCATTTATAAGAATATGAGAAACACTTTTCTCGATGCATGACACATCTTGTGTCTGATCTTGATATAGTGAAATAGTTGAGAGATAAAATATCTAATTTGAGTCTTTACAGAAACCAAGAGCTAACATCCCATGGGTTGCCGGCTACGAGGAAGATGAATTTCTTAAAGGGCTCGAAATTACCCTTAATGACATCACGCCACTGGCCAACAATTGCACTCAGGTATTTAGCCATGTGGAAAAGACGGAAGGGGCTATTAAGCCAATTTGGTTGGTTGGGAAAAAATGAATAATTTTTTTATTTTTTTTTTAAATAATCAGATTCTAGTCTGGCATACGAAGTCGGTTCGGAGCAACTGGCCTCAACGATCTCGACAATTTCGCCCAAATGTTTTCCTTTCCACGAATCTCGAGCAGTTGATGAAAACGCTGCCACAACGGAGTCTCGCTGGCCCAGCGGCTCGTCAAAGGCCAAGAATCTCACTCTTCACTCTTCTCTTTGGAGATTAAAATACCAAATCAATTCTTCTATTCCTTATCCTTATTCTATATAATAAGAATTCAATCAATATAATAAATTTTTAAACAATGTTCAATTTATGCATCATTTTCATAAATTAAGAAGGTAAAGGCCTTTAAAAACTATCAACAGTTTCAGTAAACTTTAAATACGACCATAAATTACAATCTAACGAAATACTTCAACTTGTTTAAAGAATAATTATTTATTATTTGCAGATGGAGACAAATCATATTTCTTTTTTATGTTTGCATTTAAAGTATTATTTCAAATCGCATACATCTTCATGAGTAAGTGAAGCCATTCTATTTTAATAAAAGACAATTAAAAACTTTTTGCTCTCGATTAAAATAAATGATCCCGAGTCAATCCATTCCAACAGTCCAATCAATAGGACCCATCTGCATTTTTTTTCAACTCTGATTCATATTTGTATTCAAAGAGTTCAAACTTTAAAATTCCCGTTAGAATGACTAATAAGGATGATTTGTAAAATGTTATATACATAGAATATTATTAGATTTTTTATCACAAATCAAAGGGTGATTTGATAAGATATGAGTCAAATGACCAATTTTCTCTTTCTTGGTTTTCATTAATGGCAGAAAGATTTAAGTAAGAAGGTTAAGTTCAAAGTTTTCAGTGTAGTTTGGAATTATTTAAAGAATTTAAACAATAATGGGTCAAAGAGTTTCTCATGCAAGATTTCGTCAACAGTTGCCAAAATATGGTAATATAAACACTTTTTAAATATTTATTTTTTGCAAGTATTTATTAACAAATTCACACCTACTTTTTAATGGATTTTTTTCAAATTCATTCATGAATCTCATCACTCTAATAATGTTAATAATAATGTAAAAAATTATCCACCATCTTTAAGTTATTTGGGCGGTTAATTAGTCACTCAAAGCATACAAATTTAACCTCCAAAGATTCCAATGAATGAATTTGACTCGAACAGTTTTTTCGATTCATGATTACAATTTCACAGTTAGTCGATTGAATAAATAGTTCTTCACCATCTCCTTTCAACCATAGTCAGCTATATAATTATTTATTTTGATTCTTGATAAGAAACGTGTGTTGTTCATCAAAGTCGTAAGTTCATTCCATGCGTACTTTACATTTCCTCTTTTAATTCTTACAATCCATATTATTTCCGAATTTCCACACATGCATTTGCTTATAAATATCCTGCAAAAAAGTCATAATGTATTTAATCAAATAAGTATACTGACCATGAGTACTGTAATTTTTCTATAAAAGCAACTGATTACAGCAAATAAAGAAATTTTTAAAGATATATTTTTATTTAGAATTTTTTATCAAATTAGAGTGGTTTATGTTTATTATAACTTTATAACAAACTTCATACGTTTTGTATAGTGGAAATAAAGTTTTGGTTGTCGACGTGTAAATGAAAAAGTGCATATAAATTCATTGAAAAAAGTTCAAAAACATTTAAACATGAAAGATTTCTTTAATTAATGACAATTCTTTTCAAATCCATTCATGAATTTCCTCATTTCCTTTTAAATAAAAGCAAGCGTTAACATTAGAAAAAACTCTTTTAAGATGGAACAATAAATTAAAAATCTCTAGTTTTTAGGGCATTTCTCTCTTGTTAAATGAAAAATTGTTGGTATTTGGAGGTTAAATGTTTGTATGATTACTCCATCGTAATAATAATAATGATCTTTCCCCGTCTCGGTTGAAACAAAGGTAAATTAACTTGTGTGTGTTTAATGGAGATCCTTGGACGGCTCGGAGTTCTTTGCATGGCTGCTCGGGCGGAAGGGACGTGTGGGGCGAAGAGTCGGGCCAACCTCGTCAGTCTTCCTTCTTCGCTCTTCCAAAGGAAGTTCGTCTTTTTCCCCTCATGACTCCGACTGAGTTTGAATGGATGTCCGTGCAAGGAGTGACGGCGGTGATGGCCCTCGTCGCACTTTTAGGAATCTTCATTTACTTATTTATCAACTACAAAGTTGTCTACGCCGTCTTGAAAACCCTTCCACGAGACATCAAGTAAGATATTTTACTTTATAAAAAAGCCTATTATCTATCTAATAAATAATTATTAAAGATCATAACTTTTATATATTTATAATCATGGTTCCTAACTTGATAAGTATTTTTCAGAGGAGCCTATAGATTCTCCAATGTGGTTCGAAATTGTCGATGGGCTCAGAGGAAAAATTATATTGTGGCTCATTTGTTTGATTCGATTGTTGAGAAAACGCCTGAGAAAGCTTGCTTTCTTTTTGAAGATCAACGATGGACTTACAAAGAAGTACGTGTTTAATCATAGTCTCCTTTAACCCCGATTGACAAGTTTTGTCTCGTTTATCCCCAAATGTAAATGCATTTGGAATCGAATTTACATTTTCGTCTAAGTTCACCGTTTTTATTTTTCAAAGAGAATTTCATATTTCCCGAGTGAGCAAATGCTCATTCCCAATGAACTTGAATTAGATTATTAAATTATTGAAGATATATTAACGTACAAAATGATATAAATGTTTAATAATATTTATTCGAGTTAGTAATTAAATTAAGAAATATTAAGTAAGAAAAATATTCATAAATGCGTTTTAATTTTCCAAGGTCCAAGATTTGAGCAACCGAATAGGAAATTTTTTTGCGTCAGAGGGGCTCAAAAAAGGAGACACAATTGCAATTCTTATGGAGAGCCGACCAGAATTTCCTTCTTTTTGGCTTGGACTCAGCAGAGTGTGTGAAATGCCGAATTTATGCTTTTTCTTCTTTATCCTTCATTATTAATGATATTAACTTCTGTGTAAAAAGCATGAATTTGATTGTTTTACATTAAAAATTGACGTGGATAATTTTGTAAGGTTGGGATTGTGCCGGCGCTCGTGAACCATAACTTGAGACTCCAACCGCTTCTTCACTCTATCAAAATCGTGAACGCCAAAGCCATTATTTATGGACATGAGCTGTCTTCTTGTGAGCATTTGAAATTGTTCTAATTAGCAAAATTAGCATGGCAATCATCTTATTATCCTTTCCCTATACCTAAATTGCAAAACGATTTTGAATGGGAATTTGTACAGCTATTGAAGATCTTTTGAAAGAAGGAGAACTTCAAGACATTCCTTTATTTTCCACTGGGCATAAAAATGAAGCTGTTCGAATCCCAAAAGCTCGAGATCTTGACAAAGAAATCCAATCTGCTCCAAATACAACACCAAAGGAGATGGCCGGAATGACCACGTCTGATGTAAAAATATAAAAATACATTATAAAGAAAAGAAATCGTTAAAAATAATAATGTTTGATTATTCAGAGGAGTTTTAATTATTTGAAATTTTATATATTTTTAATTTTAATTAGAGTTTGTTTTATATTTACACTTCTGGAACAACTGGGATGCCCAAAGCTGCAATAATCAAGAATTTCAGGTTTATAAAATCATTATAATATTGCTCATTAATTTGCAAAAAAATCTATTTATTCCTGCTTGGCAATTTTTCAACGTGTTTTTTAAAGGTACATGATGGCTATAAATGGAATTCATTTCATGAATGGCGTAAATGACAAAGATGTGGTTTACACTCCTTTGCCGCTTTATCACATGGTAAGCAGATCTCGTTGGGATTTCTTTGGAATTTTGAGTCTTCTGACCGTTATCTGAGATTCAGCCGAGTTTTTCGTTTTAAATAATAGACAGGAGTGATGGTTGGAGTTGGCATGGCTTTCGGCATTGGAGCAACCGTTGTGATTCGGAAACGATTTTCGGCTTCCAATTTCTGGAAAGACTGCATAACTTACGATGTCACTGTAATTGTTCATTTATATCTGTAAATGCACATGGGATTTCAAACTTATATTAGCTTAATTTTATTTAATTCAACAGGTTGCTCAATATCTTGGAGAAACGTCGAGGTGGGTTTTGAATAAGCCATTAAAACTACATCGATTGTTTATTGAAAAGATGTTTTAAGAAATAAAAAAGTTAGTAAAATTGCGAATCTTTGACATTGAAGGTATTTGCTGGCACAGAAGCCAAGTTGTGAAGATCGAACTCACAAAATCCGCCTGATGGTTGGAAATGGAATGAGACATGAATTATGGGAAGAGTTCACCACAAGATTCGGAATTCGGGAAATTGGAGAAGTGTACGGATCAACTGAGGGGAATTGCAATATTGCGAACATTGATAGCCACGTCGGAGCTGTGGGCTTCGTCCCGCGTCTTCTTTACCCGCTTCTCCCGATGGCCCTCATAAGAATTAACCCGGAAACAGGAGAACCGCTCAGAAATCCAAAAACGGGGTTAGCAATAAAATGCAAGCCGAATCAGCCAGGAGAGCTTTTTGGAAAAATCATCAAGAATCATCCAATAAGAGATTTTCATGGGTAAATTATTCTAAATTCTAATTAATCTCAAATTTCGCAATTCGGTCAAATTCTCTTAAAGACCCACGATTGAATAAACGTTACTTTTTCATTTTATACATAGATACACTGATAGCGAGTCAACTCAAAAGAAAATAGTTAATGACGTTTTTCATAAAGGAGATATGGCTTTCAGAACAGGTATAATTAATGATTTTTTAATACTAACTTGAGAGTATTTTTACAATTTCTGAATTATTTTCTCAATTTTAAGCAAAGTTTTTAATTAGTCAATGAAATTTCAAAGACCTAATTGTCATTTTAATCAAAAGTCATTTTAACCATTTTAGGAGATGTTTTGAAAATGGATGATTTTGGCTACTTTTACTTCAAAGACCGAACTGGCGATACATTTCGTTGGAAAGGAGAAAACGTCTCTACGACTGAAGTGGAAAGCATCATTAGCAATGTTTGCGGATTCAAAGACGCGGTTGTTTACGGCGTGGAAGTTCCTGGAACCGACGGGAAAGCCGGAATGGCTGCCATTGCAGACCCCGAACAAACAATCGACATTGACCTGTTGGCAGATGGAATTGTCAAGTCGTTGCCTTCTTATGGTCGCCCGCTCTTTTTAAGAATTCTCAACAGCATTGACCTCACAAGTAATTTACTACTCTTACTACCTTATTCCTAACTATTAGTTATTAGTTTACAAAGCAAATCACAGCTTATTAATTAATTATTTCATTAATTTGATTGACTTTTCAATTAAGGCACTTATAAAATGAAGAAACTTGGATTGCAAAAAGAAGGATTCAACGTAAATTCTTTGAAGGATAAAATTTACTTCTTGCAAGATAAAAACTATGTTCCTCTTGATATTGGACTTTATGGGAGAATTTTAAACGGCGGAGTTCGACTTTAATTCCAATTCAAAGCCCACTTGTCAATGTGACTATCAATTGCGATTAATAAATTTAGGATTATTGTATAACATTTGAATAAAACTAAGTTCATGTTTATATTATTTGTCATACCTTTTTTCACTTTGAGCTGGTAAAAATAAACTAAAGAAATCAACTCAAATTATTCATTTGGTAGATAGAAAAAGATAAATGAAGATTCGGAAGATTAAAAATTAATGACTTGTGTAATTTTATAGTGAATATTTATGCTTCGAACGTATGTCAAAAATTCAAGGAATAAGTCTAAATTAAAATTGCTAAGAATCTCACTCTCCTATAAAGGAAAACAAAATGCTTTTTACGAGATTACTAGTTGTAATCTAATTTCCAATAATTAAGCATTAGTAACTACAATCAAATATTTATTCTTTTATTAGATTTTAATTATATTTTTTTTATCTCATCAGCTCAATTAATTCAACCTGTCGGTGTCAGTTTGCGAAATTAAAGTTAAAAAAATTTATCAGCTTAATATGATCCAGCCATAAATTGTTTAAATATTCAAAGAGTTAAAAGCAACACACAATTTTACATCCATTTGACATTCCTATAAAGGAAAACAAAATTCTTTTTACGAGAATTAAGCATTAATAACTCAAATATTTATTCATTTATTATACTTTATTCATTTTTCTTGTATTAGATGTTAATTATATTGCTGATTACGAGATTAGTAGTTATAATCTAATTTCTAATAATTAGGCATTAATGACTGCAATCAAATATTTATTCATTTATTATATTTTATTTTTATTATTTTTTAATTATATTGCTGATTACGAGATTACTAGTTGTAATCTAATTTCCAATAATTAAGCAGTAGCAACTACAATCAAATATTTATTCATTTATTAGATTTTATTTGTATTAAATTTTAATTATATTTTTTATCTCATCAACTCAATTAATTCAACCAGTCAATGTCAGTTTGCGAAATTAAAGTAAAAATTTTTATCAGCTTAATATGATCCAGCCAAAAATTGTTTTAATGTTCAAAGAGTTAAAAGCAACACGCAATTTTACATCCATTTGACACTTCAGATTCTCACATAAGCATAATATAGAAAATGTCAAATGTTTGAAGTGACGCAAAAGTCTGAAAATAATATAAATATTTAATCTCCTGACCTTCCTGCCTCCTTAAATGAGAGATGGGATTGTGACGATGATCCAAAGGGATTCCGCCTTGAATCTTCAAAATGGCAAAAGACAGGTGGAGATCATAAATCTCCTTTTAGATAAACTATTTCACACATCTTGTTCAACTTGCTCATTTTTACTCCAACTGACTTTTTAACTCCAGTTGAGAGTTTGAGGGGCTGCGGGGTTAAAATAATTTTGAGCAAATTCAATTTACTTTGACGGAAATGAGGAAAGTAAAGTATTGCTAAAATATTGCTAAAGTATTTGTCATGTATTTGTAATGTATTTCCAAAGTATATGCAAGTATAGTCTCACATCATGTTCTCAAGGAGAACACATGGTCTTGTCTGAAAGGAAATTAATAATTTAAAAGCAAAGTATTTCATGAGAGTCTTAGAGATGACAAGATGAGAAGTGGATGGAATGTGACGAGTTGGGACGGGCGGGTTCGTTCACAGCCATTAAAATGTAATTATTCGGTGGGAACGGGTGTGGCGGAGAGCCAAATGAGACTCGAAAATTCCTCCTGTGACATTGAGAGCGGAAGATGAGAGAAAAGCCTCCGTTACTTAATCATCATTAGCTTATAATTTCCTTTATTCCTCCGTCCATTTTTCCACTTTTACATTCTTCGATTCGTATCTTATAATTCATTTTTCCTCACAGTCAGAAGACAATAATGATCTGAGAATGTTTGGCAAGTGAGAATCATATTTCATGCCATTATTTTTCATTATTCTTCGTTTTTAACAATTAGTTCTTGTTTCCTTCATTTGTCTCACTCGTTTTTAGTTGGCTAACTAATTTTGATTCATTATTGGTAAAATTATTGGTAACTGAGAGAATTCTTTCTGGTGAAGTTTTCGTAATTATTGGTTAATTAAGTCGAATCACTTTTTGTGTACATTAAATAGTGTATTTAATTATAATGTATATCATGTCATATCTCTGAGTTCCGATAAGATATCATTGGAATTTAATTTAAAGTATTCAGTCCTTTAATTAACAAGATGAGTTTTATTTTTAATAGTTTTTTTGTAATTATAGTAGTTAAGTACAGTTAAATAGTATAGTTTTGTATAGTATTATAAGTAAAGTACTGAAAGTTAATTGTGTTTAATCCAGTTGTGACTATATAAATGACATTGGTTTCAATTCCTGAACTTTGCCCATTTCTGATAATTTTTCAACTTTAGTCCATAATTGTGATGAGATTGAGAGAGGCGGAGAATAATTTAAGAAAGCATTTGCTTGATCTCGGTAATCGAGGGACTTTCACCATACTTCTTCCTGAGCCGAGCGACGGTCGCCTTGGCGTAGTTGGGAAGGACGCCAAACTTCTCCAAAGCGCGTTCCAAGTTGGACCACATGTCGCCCTCCACCTTCGTCTTCGTCTCTGGAAAGACCGGAGGAGGAAATGAGAGGGAGGGCAATGGCAATGTAAATTTAAAATTAAAAATAGAGGTAAAATTAATGGTGACGAAAGGATTTATACAAAAATCGTGGTTAAAGTTGGGCCAACCTGAGGAGCTGAGGACGGACGGCTGCGATGCCCGGAAGTGATCCCAAATGGAATTAAAGGTCTTGTCGATGACCGGCGGCATTCCTTCCTTCTTCAAAACCTCCAAGAGAGTTCTCTTCAATTCGGGCTTCAGCGACATTCCTAAACGCACCACATTCTTAGCATGTGCTTTGGAGATTTTGGTTATTCCGACTAAACATTTCTTTTCTCCGCAAAAGTCATTAGATTCCTTTTTAAGCTTTCTCTCCTTACCTTGGCGTGTAAGCTGAAGCACATGTTAGTTTTAACCCCCCGCCGCCAAAAAAGTGGCTAAGGGTGGAAAGCGAAATGCCGATTTTCATATCTATAAAAATGATATGCTCAAATTTTGGCAAAATTTTAAAGTTTTTTGTTGATGGCTGCCATGCTTGAAAAATGATTATTGTGATCATTGTATTTTACATTGTATTGTCATTTAAACTCATTTTCGGTATTCAAAGGTTTTAAATTAGAAATTGCGTTATTTTTACAAATACAGATCATACATTTAAAATGTAAATAATTGGCTAATGATCTCAATTTCGCATTATACCTGTATATGTTTTTTGAAAATGTTTATTTATGTTAACTTAAGTAGAATTATTTGAACGGTTTTAGTGTGTGTAATTTATAATTGTTATATTGGAGATGAATTCAGAAAAATGGACAAAAATGCACAAGTGTAGTGTGTAGCAGTGTGACATTGTTATTTGAAAGTGAAAGCAGTTAAATAAATGATGTGGTAAATGAGCGTGAAAGAGAGTTAATTAAGATAGAAGGCGCAGTGTTGAGATTGAGATGAGGGTTTGTAGGATCAAAGGGACGGCTTACTGATTTCCAACAAGCGGGTTCCGGAGTTTCCTTCTCTCCCGACGGGATTTCCTCAAGTGAAGTCAGGACCCGAAATAGGGCAGCTTTTCTAATTTTACTCTTGGCTCATCCCCAAAGGGTGGCATAAATAGGGGCAGAGTTTTTTCTTCATCCCTCCACGTGGGCCGCGGAAGGCAGGCGAGGACGATAAATCCCACCCGCCTACCCCACCACCCACCCACCCAACCCGCCTAAGTCACTCCGGATCGAAAATAGGAGACGGGAAAAACCACCGGGCTTAATTGGATCCATGAAGGATCCCAACTCACCGAGACGGATCTCCACCTGGGATCTCCACCTGTCCGCCGGGAACAAACGAGACGGATCCAACGGCCCACGCCACGTCGCGTCTTCATTAAAACTCCTCTGTTAGATTTAAACACTTTTTCCCGATTTCTTATCATTATGGTCCGCGCATTCACAATCACATCACCATCAGAGAAAGACCCAGTCATTTATCAATTCATTTCAAAGATTTATGATTTTATTTTGGAAAAATCCTTGTTTTGAGTTTATTTTATGATGCAGATAGATTTATATGGATTTAACAAATTAATTAAATGCATGGAAAATAATCATTCGAACGTCTTGTTTGATTATGCAAAAATGGTTTGTTGTTTCATGCATTTGATAAACTTGAAGTCCCAAGTTGCTCGCGTCGTATTTCAAATTTATTTTGGCTTGCCAAAGGGTAAATATTGTTGTTAAAGGAGTTTTATAGGAGTAGTAAAGAAATATTCAATGGGCTACTTGTGTATTGGGCTAATTGTGTTTAGGCAAATTCTTCAAGGAAGGTTTTTAATGCCAAATGAGACGAGCTGTAAAAGGAAATTGAGCATTTGGAACATTATTTTTCTTTGCACTTCCAAATCTCAAGATTGTTTTCTCACGCGTCAGTCAACGAAAGCCATACCAATGGAGTTCCCCCGAAAGATCACACGTAGGAAGGGAGGATTCAATTACGCTCAGCTTTTTACCAGATTGGATAACCAGGATGAAAGTGAGGTATTGCATGAGAAAGCCATGGGGCCAAACAATTTATTACGGAGATCTTCATCATATAATCTATTTAAATCACCTATTCATTCCCAATATATTACCTAAATATTACCTAATATTAACCATAGACATTTGAACATAATTGTAAATATATGAATTATTTATCTTAATTATTAAAGCTTAATATAACATTATCTATAGTATTATAATATAGGGCAAGTGACTATATACATACATAGAATTATCTTTTTTAACGAACGCGAGGATTTAGAAATACAAAGGTTGGACGTTTTCCCAGGGTTATCTCATCACGTCCTTTGGCTCACATTAATTTTCCTATGCCTATGTTGAATTTGATAAGAGCTGGACTGTGACGGCGGCATTTGATTTCAATTACCACTTTGATTCACTTTGCTCTCCTCCGTTCCATTTCCCCCTGCATAGCTCATCTCCTCCGAGCACACTTGAGCCGAATTAAGAGGATGAACCTTGGCAGTGACTGATGACTTTTTTACATGCGGCTCCTCAGGTTGGCGATTCACTTCAACATCCACGAGACTCATTTGATCCGTCGACCAAAAACACGCCCATTTTTCTTACATACAATTTGAGTCATGTGATGCGATGAGGGAATAGTAAGGCTATTTTTCAAAGAACCATCCTGCCAAAATAGATCTTCGCCTCCGCATCCTTTCTTCTATTTCTTATAAACCTCACGAGCCTTTTGGATCTCCTTGATGCACTTTCACTATTTTTAGGACTTTTTTTTATTTTTGCATCTTCTACTTTGTTCAGTAATTTAGAAACTTTTATACAAACTTATCATGGAAAATTCTTTGATTATTCTGAAGCATAGAGAATTTGACCTAATTCTAATAAACCCTCAGTCATTATTGCATTTTTGGTAATAGTTTGATATTGACCAACAATTGGAATTTTTTATTATTTAAAACGATTTAATTTTTTACGATTATAACTTTATAGATGTTGATAACTATGAGTATTACATTAGTGGAAAGCAATGAAGACTATTTGAATATTTTGTATGTTGTTAGTTGACCGAAAGTCGAGTCAATTATCTCTATATTGGAATGTTTGTTTAATGATAAAATATTTAATTAGTGGAATTCACTCTTGAGTCTTGACAAAATTTACCTGGAGATAAGTTAATATTAAAGCAAGTAGATACTTTCGTTCATTTTTGTTGATGCTTTTCATGTTTAAGTATCATACATGCTCATACATACCGTCCTTTAATCTCAGTTGATAAAAATTAGAAAATTTAACTTTAACACTTCCAAGAATGCGAAGGGGATCCACTTGAAAAAAGATTAATTTTAACTCATTAATGTTAATCGTTAGAAAAATGTATGCGTCGTTAAGTCAGGTTAAGTGGACTATCGGAAATATTCAAAAAGCGAAAGATAAGAGTGAACAAAATAATTATTAGATAACTTTTAACGGAAAACTATTCTCCACATATGTTGGTCAAGAGCATAAAGAATTCAATATATTTATCATGAATGACACATAATGTGACATAATGGTCTAATTAATGCATTTTTAAACAAATTGAAATAATTAAAAATGTAACTTTATTTTTAACATTTTGAGTAAGAATATATTTACACAGATAACACAGATATTGCTTAACGAAGGATCTAATGAACAATTATCTTATTTTTGACTTAATTGGCTATAAATACAATAACTTTAATTAAACTTATTCAGGCTTAAGAAGAAATTGGTTTTGGTAACATTAAAAAATGACATTTTAAAAGTTATGTACAAAGAAGTTCAAATAAGTACAAACGTGTAATACTGAACTTTATAAATCATAAAGAAACTCCGTTATTATCTTGCGTATAATAATCCTCCGAGGAGGAGGATGAGAGTTGAGATGGTTGGGATGAAAGCTGAGGATCCACTGGTCCTAAAGGCAATTTCGGCTAAGCCCTGCGCAGTGGGTCCTTTTGTCACGTCGTCCGAGTCTTCATTATATGACCAAATGATATTTGTGATAGCTTTTTGGTCATTAAACTAAAGAAATTAAACAAAAAGAAAATTTAGCAATTTGTGAATAATTATCAAGTTAATTGACTTATAATATGATTTGATAGTTAACATTTTAAGTTAAACACAGAAAAATACACGTAGAAATTTTTTTATTTGTATTAAATACAAATAGATGCATATTTAAGGGAAAACTCACATCAATCACTCTGTCATGACCAGGATTGGGATCTCCAGTGTTAAACTTTCTCTTGAATGAAATTATCGTGTGCACGTCATGATGAAACTCTCCTTTTACGTTCATCCAATTGTCGATTGTGTCCACAATCGGCTGTTCTTCTCCAATTGTATGATAATCCTATATTACAGAGTATTATATTGAAGTATATGATACCTAGATTATCTAAAGATTCTTAATTGCAATTAGTAAATAGTAAAAAGTAGGTTAATGTTCGTACATTGTGATAGATTGAACCATCCTCGTTGACTCCTCCCATGAAAATATCAGCGTTGGTCATAAGGTTATCTTCAGTAATTCCCAAAGCCACCCATCCTTTCGCTACCACAGTTAATGTGCAATAGAGCTCTTCATTCGCATTGTCAACATACCAAGCCAATTCATATTTCCCATCGGCAAAGGATACTGTTTGTTGTTTGGAGAAATCAGGGGCCTGGGTAGTTGGCGCCACAGTTGTAGTTGTTGGAGTATTTCTAAAGAAAATCTTGGCTGACCCTCTATTTGTATGCGGGTTAGTGACAAGGTCTGAGTTTGAATTGTATGACCAAATTATGTTCGTTTCAGCTTCGTTGTTATCAAACTTAAAAAGCATTTTTCATAAAATTAAAATATGAATTTGAAATAGTTATAGGTAAGTATTGGATTCTTTGTATTTAAAATATAATATATTTGTACATATAATTAGGTAAAAAAAGTTTAAATGATGACTTTTAGATAATATTTTAGCTATTTATAAGAATGCAAATCACCTCGATAACTCTGTCATGTCCAGCATTGGGATCTCCAGTATTAAACTTTCTCTTGAATGAAATAAAAGTATGCGTCTCATTTTCAGAATTCTCCCCGAGAAGTTCCCAATTGTTAATTGTATCTGGAATTGGTTGTCTAATAGCTAATGTGTGATAATCCTTAAAATTAAAAAAAAATATTTAAATTTTTTCTTGAAATGTATAAGTAATTATATTATCGTATAATAAAAAAAGTGTTGTTTATGAAAAAGAATTAATTATTTACATTGTGGTATGCTTGGCCATTCTCCATTCCTCCAATAAAAATATCCGAGTTTGTCATTTGTCCATCAGGGGAAATTCCAAAGCCAACCCAACCCTTTGCTTCAACTTCAAGTCGACAATGAAGTTCAGCATTGGCATTGTCCACCTGCCATTTTAAAACGTATTTACCATTGTCAAGGAGCATTGTTTTCCACTCGGTGAAGTCCGGAGGCGGTGTTGTTGGCTCTTGTGTTGGTTCTGGTGTTGGCTCTGGTGTTGGTTCTGGTGTTGGTTCTTGTGTTGGCTCTGGTGTTGGTTCTGGTGTTGGTTCTTGTGTTGGCTCTGGTGTTGGTTCTTGTGTTGGTTCTTGTGTTGGCTCTGGTGTTGGTTCTGGTGTTGGCTCTTGTGTTGGCTCTTGTGTTGGCTCTTGTGTTGGCTCTTGTGTTGGTTCTTGTGTTGGTTCTTGTGTTGGTACTGGTGTTGGCTCTGGTGTTGGCTCTGGTGTTGGCTCTGGTGTTGTCTCTGGTATTGGCTCTGGTGTTGTCTCTGGTATTGGCTCTGGTGTTGTCTCTGGTATTGGCTCTGGTGTTGTCTCTGGT
>VJMY01000700.1:0-17622 GCA_009869795.1 Neelides sp. FZ-2019 | reverse complement strand
TCTGGTGTTGGTTCTGGTGTTGGCTCTGGTGTTGGCTCTGGTGTTGGCTCTGGTGTTGGTTCTGGTGTTGGCTCTGGTGTTGGCTCTGGTGTTGGCTCTGGTGTTGGCTCTGGTGTTGGTTCTGGTGTTGGCTCTGGTGTTGGTTCTGGTGTTGGTTCTGGTGTTGGCTCTGGTGTTGGTTCTGTACTAAGAATTCCTGAATCTTGATCAATATTGTGAGAATCTTGACTAATCTCAGTTTGCTCTAAATGCCTATCTCTAACAATTACATTGATTCTGTTGTCTCTTTGTAAAGATTTTCCATATGCCCCAGCAAAAACGGACATTAAAACTAAAATAAAATAAATTTTAGTCTTCATTTTGAATTTGTTCACAATTCAAAACTGAAGATTTTTTCTCGGAGTCTGACTAGCAATTGAATTTCTAATCTTTGGGCTCGCTCTTTTATATCTTTCCCCCCTATTCAATTGAGCTATCCTAATCAATAGAGCTATAATATCAACAATAACATAATTTCCTCATTTACGTCTACGTCGGTGAGGAGAGCAACGTGTGTATGAGACTGATAGAAAGGGAATTGTATAATAAAAAACTATTCTCGATTTGGGTTTATCAGGTTCAGGTAAATGAATAAATAATTTTGTCATGAAGCATCATATCAACTAGGCGTATAATTTCATACTCGATCAGTCAATACGAGAATTTGGTCATGGAGCCGTGAGTCAATTCTTTATCAACCTTAACATTATTTCCAATTATCGATTCTTCTCAAATGACATTAATGGCATAGGTTTAAATATTTTAAATTTGCAGAGACGAAAATCCTTTTTTAGATATTGTTAAATGTAGATGCATGATTATTCGAGAGATTCCTCGTTTTTATCAATTATCATTGAACGAATTAAAGTGTGCAGTCAAGTTGAAGTTTTTGACTCGAACTCAAAGACGTCAATGCCTGAGCGAATACCTTTAACGTGATTCAACTTGACAATTAACTTCATTTAAAAACAAATTCCGATTAATGTGAAATATTTATACAGGAAAATTGCTAAAATACACTTTTTAACTATATACCTAACTTAAATCGAAATTATTATTATAGTCTTATTCATAGCATGACATGTTATAAATTATACTTTATGAACAATATATAGTATAATATGCAAATGTGCAATGACATTTGTTCAATTACTAATATAATTGATCACCTATGAACTTTGCTTGAAAAAATGAACGATTATATCATGACATTCGAGACGAATTTTTATTGAAATTGGCGTCAAGAATATCTTTGACTGAAATTAATTATTGTTGATTTAGATAATTAAATATTAGGGAGATTTGATCATATAGCTTGCATTTTCTAATAATCACTTTTCCTAGTAAAGAGATAAATGAACAAAAATACGTTTTTCCTTGTCAAATTACTTAGAATGCAATTTGTTTGGTTGACGATGGATATGGAGTAAAATCCATTATATCTACCTATTTATACAGGGTGTGGCATACCTTGCTTCGGATTTTTAAATAACTTCTATTACTATTAGTTTTTTCTTAGATTTTGCAGTTTTATTCAACAACAATCATATGCCCATTAAATGTATATAACCGAATTTAATATGGTTAGCTGGTTTCGTAGATTATGAAACTTAAACATCCGAAGCAAGATATGTCACACCCTATATATGATATGAAAATAATTTGTATTTTCTTTTAATCGCGACTTTACTCAACTTTTAACAAAAAACATTTAAATGAAAAAAATACGATGAACTCTCCTTTTCAAAACTAATTTTCATTTATCATCATAGCCAAATATCAGTCCTTTTGATATGAAATTTGAAAAATGTCCTTTAGATTGTTGGATCATTTGCTAAAATAATTGAAGGTTGAATGCAGTAAATCGAAAAGATCAATTTCATTGATTTCATAAATTCTTAATAAGCGAATGAATTTTATTAGCTTGAAGTCTTGAAGGCTCTTTGTTCGTTTTATTATTTAATTCATTACATTCATTAAAAGCATTATGATGTTGACTCAATTCAACGCTCAAAATCAAAAACCTTTATATTTATAACGAAATGATCAATAAAGATAAATATGCATTGCATTTTTAATAGAATATAAATGGATTTATTATTCAGAAATTAGTCAATGCTAAGCGTATATGGATATAATGAGATTTCTAATTCTAATTTGTAAACATTTTGTATTAGCTTAAGGTCAGTCCTCATCAGGACACCCCGAAGATTTCCCATTGGGGAATTGACGTAGAGCCTCAGCATAGTCGACAGGGCGATTGAGTTTCATCCACGCGACGACTTTGGCCATGTCCACCTTTTGCTTCTCTGAACATCTCACACACTTCCCTTCAACACCTTGCCCAATTCGTGCTGAGACAATGGAAATGGGAAAAATAAGGGAAATTTTCATTAGTACAGTAATGTTCACCAACATATTTAACATTGAGTTAGTTTTTGATTATTGAGCAAAATGTCAAGTTTATTATAATTTAGTAATGATTGATTAGTTATTTGTATTAGCCAGTAATATTTCATTTTCTTACGTTTAGCCCATCTGCCAACAGAGTCACAGGGTCCGCCATAAAGAACGCATTTGATTTGAAGTTCCATTGCTCGCTTGTTCTTCAGATATTTGTCAATGTCAATGACATCCATGTCAGTTTCAAGCTTGCATCTGTACTGCTTTCCTTTCAGCTCTCCTTCAGCACAATTAATGATAAAAACAAATGCAATTGTAAAGATAATTGTCAATTTGATTATGAAACCCATTTTTGCTTGTCAAAATATTTATAGTTAGGAACTCTATAATATATTATTATAGTATAAATATGGGTATTGTAAAAGTAGGTATACTATTTAAATCAGTATTGTATCAGTATTTAAAAAGATAAAAATATTTTGATCAAATCTTTAGCTCAATCCCCTCAGGTTCAGCTTTTAATTAAGCAAAGCAAAGCAAAGAACTTGAAGTCAACTGGAAGTCAAAAAATGAACCCTCTCATTTATACCTTCAAAATGAAGACGTCAGCAATATGTGTGTGTAAATTGATCAGAATTCATCCAGGTATAAATTTCGAGTAGAGGATAAGATCAAGCTTTATTATTTTATTACCCTCAAGAATCCCTTTATTATTCCTCCATGAACATAAGATCATCCACTCACTTACACATTGCATAGATAGGAGGGAAAAAGCGACCTTTGAGTCTTTCTCATCCAACAGCTAATATAAATAATTCCATGACCTCATGCTTATAATGCTGAATAAATGATCTATATGCACAGGTAGGTATACCAGGTGTACCTGTATACACTCAGGTATATCTGAGTGTTATTTTATTTAAGTATTTAAATAACTATGAACTCTTGGTTCATGGCGGTGTATTAGCATTCAAATCTTTATTTCCCTTCATGGCTCGTTTCAAACGTTTGAGATTCTCGAGATTTCTTATCTTTTTCTCTTTAATTGTTTTTATGCAAATTGATGGTAAACGTGAGAGGTGTTTTTGGCTTCCAAATGAATATGCTCCTGGTTATATTGCGACGTTCGCCAGCCTCGTTCCCCATTTTACGACGAGTAAAATTTTTTTATATGGGCTTAAGGAAATAAATATGCAAATTGAAGTTCGTGCTTAATTGAATAATTTGCAAATTATGTCGAATGAAGTGAGTCATTAATAAATGAAGTTATGATCTCAAATCAAATTTTGTTTGTAGTAATTTATTTTTCATGTAGTGATTTGATAAATATTGGATCATTGGATGATTAAAAAGAAAATTATTAGGAATTATTAAAATATTAAAAATTCTAGGAATTTTAAAGTTTGCATTTTACATTTTTCACTATATATATAAATATTTCCATTTTAGTTGGCTCGTATCACAATTAATAGTAAATAGTATATAAAAATTTTTAAAACAAAATGTTTAAAATGTTTAAAAAACTATTGAGCAATCTCAGTTTGTATATAGTAGTTTAAACAAAAATAAAATATAATACAATAAAAAAGATATATTCTGCTAACCAAGTTAACACAATCTAAATAATATATAAGGTTAAAATATGAATGTAAAAACATTAAAATGAATTCATTTGGTTGAGAACAAGTGAGAGAATTGTAGAGAAAAGAGCAAGAGAGGAAATGAGCTTTGGAGCCGAGCTGTGTTTGGGACTCGGCGTTGTTGTGGTGGTGGACATGGGGGGATTCACAGTTGTGTCATTGACGGATCTCGGCCCTTCGACTTTCCCGTTTACACCACCGGCAGAGACATCGTCTTGTTGGGTTGAATCGGTCGAGGGATCCTCCTTTGTAGTTGGTTGGAAGTCAATGACATCCGAGCCGCGATCGCGATGATGAACAGGAATCTCATCAGTTTCTCCAATTGACCAAATGATGTTCATTCCTCCCTCCTGAACAAAAATGCAAAAACAACGGGATGATTTAGCGTGGGTAATAGGAGCATTTTGAATAAAATTCCTCTTCCTTCCTCTATTTGAATCAAAAGCATAAAGTGACATTTTACTTGATTCCATACTTTATGCATATTATAGACAGTCAAGATTTAACATACCTTCAACTCAACTGGCATAAGACCTCCATCGTAGGATCTCGCAAATCTCAAAATTGTTTTATCGCCATTTTCATTCGCTGCAAGAATTGTCCACTTTTTATTTTCAGCATCCGAAACGGGGACTGGAACATGGTCTTTCCCCATGTATCCCTAAAAAGAAAACAATGGAAATTAAGTTTGTTTCATGAAAACTCAATGCAAATGTTCCCAATAATTTGCAGGATTGAATTGCTTATAGTGCTTCAATAGCAAAAGCTCATTACTTGGAAGTGCTTATAGTTGTTTATTAAATCATTGGAAAAACATTAAGTTTAAGACTTTCACCAACTTATGCAATAATTCCAACAGTAATTTGAAAATAGTGATAGTATAATTGATTAAAATCTTGTCTTACGTGGAAATACGGTCTCCCTGTGTTGTCAACTCCACCGATGAAAATGTCAGCATCTTGCATCATTGAAGAATCAGAGAATCCGAATCCAACGTAGCCTGTGGTTCTGACCGTACACTCAATGATCAGGTTCTTGGATTTGTCGTTGGTGGACCAGGCAACGACGTAGTCGTCCGGGTTGGCCGTCTTCATGGTTTGGAACACGTGACTCTTGTCGAAGGCGTCTGAGTCTATTTGATCTCTTGGCCCTACCAAGATCTTCCCCGCCTTGGAAACCGGGATGAGATGGAAGGAGATGATCACAATGATGACGAACAAAGGGCCCGACGAGAACATTCTGCTCGGTTGACAAGGAGAGTCTTGCAAGTGACAATTCTGAGCTTTGGCTCCTTGGAATTTCTCTCAACGACTAAACTCCCTTGGAGGCTCCTTCCAATAAGGGATTCATAAATAGACCGTTTCACATTTCCCTTCTTGTTGCTCCTTCCAGGAAACTCTAAGTTCATTTGCTTATCTTCAAAATGTCAAAAGGGAAGTGAGTGTAACTGTGTGGATACTACAACCATGGGTTTCCTTTTTTCATTTAAATGTGTCCTATGTGTATTGGGAAGCTTTTCTATCTTACCATACATGTAAGTACCACTTGGCCCAAACATTATTTATTTGTATACCTATCAATAATCGTGGCTTGTATTAAATGTCATGCGGGTCAGTGCCTTTGTGTGTGTATGATTCTAAATGCAGAGGTATTTACTTTTTATCCAGCATGCATTCATCCTATTACATTAACATTGAGTGAACTCAATTTCCGTTTTGAATAACAGTAGATTTGGTAGTAGCACTAAAAGTATTATATTCATACACCTGGTTGTATTTATATAATAGAGTAATTATTTGTGAGAGATCCACAAGTAACTAAATAAATGCATAGCTATTGAATTTTATGTCATTTTAGCTTAATTTTATGTATTTAATAGTAGTGCATAATTCAAATAATTTTCAATATCTTAATCATTTTCTGATTTATGAATTAGAAATGAAGAAGCAAATAAAAATGATTTTCATTTAAATGGAGAAAATGGGAATCTATTTAAGCCTACCTACCTCTATTATGAGCATGAATCTTTCTATGAATTGAAGGTGGATATTTTTTGTCTTGTAAGCTTAAATGAACTTAATGGTCGCTATTTGTGGATCCTTTTATTTCCTTTGAGTCATTCATAGTAAAATTACATGTAAGGTACTTTGTAATTTTTGAGATTTGTCTCAAGTAAAATGAATTTTCGAAATCTTTTTATAAATATAGTTGTGATCTACGCAATGTTCTTCCTTCCTGATCCAATTGGAAAACTTTTATTAATCGGAGTCACAATTCTTTGTCATCCCATTCATCGTCATCTTATTTAAAACAAATAAGATTTCCTCCTTAAAAGGTAACTCATTTTATTCAGAGGCAAATCCAATTTTTGAATTTTGCATTTTACATGATTTGAAAACGTGTAATTTCACTTTCTGTTAGATTTAGGCTTTTAGTGATCGATAATATTTAAGGGCGATAGACATTACAGCCGGGTTTCCAAAAGCGTGATGATCAAATGAAAATTTCTTCCAATGGGATTTATGCTGATGGACAAATTGTGGATAATGGAGGGATGGGTTGATGGCTCGGGGCGACCACAACCATACTTTAGGCCAAGGGAATCTAACGACGACCATAAATATTTTACGGCCAAAGGAGACCTCGGCCCTTTCAGCCTCCCGACAATACGGAGAGGAACGAAGGTGTATCATATAAGAAATATATATTAGAGTAGTGGAGAGCATTTGAGAGATTCGGGAAGTTGAAAGGAGGTTGAGGTTGCGGCGGCTCCTGTGTGGTCTCATCGGATCCTCCGCATCCTCCGCATCACCCAACGAGATCCGAAATCCCCTTTTGTCTCTTCATCATTCGCAGACGGACTTTTATTGCCCGCGCTCTGTTTATTATCCTTTCCATTCAATGAAGGGCCTTCTTATCTTCTTCCTCAAAACAATCCATTTCCTCTCAAAAAACACCTAATGACTTTTGATTCTCCCTTTCAAGGGATTGCACAACTCAAACACTCCAAGTTTATTTTCCAACTTCTTCCAATAATATCCCTTTGACTCTTTCACTTTAAGGGAAGCCCAACAATATCAGAAATGAAAAATGTTTAGAGTGTCAAAAAAACTCTTTTTTTAAACCCCGACCTATCTTTAGTTTCCAATGCTTATTCGTCGTGTTTTATTTTGATTTAGCGCCCACCACAGCGTCTTAATAAAATTCCTTTACTTTCAGTAAAATTTAAATCCTTAGCTATTTTAATAAATTAAAAATATTTTTAATTTGAAAAGGGTAAGATGAAAATGAACATTGTTAGTTATTTGATGGATTTTAGTTAAATCTTGAGGTTGGAAGGAAAGAGTTAAATCAAACAGTGGAAACAAATTAGTTGTGCCAAATAGAGTCCTGGCTTTCATTGAATGGATTCTTGAAAGGTAAACATGGAGTCGTAAAAGGTATGAAAGTCAAATGGTCAAAATGCTCATCCTCCCCCTCCGAGCCACAAGAAGACTTCACTTGGGCCCGAGATGTTAAGAATATACGAGTTGAACAACAATAAGATTCATATGCTCCGACTCAACATTACACCTTAAGGCGTTGAAGATCGTGAAAGAAATATGAAGACTACATTATGTCTCTATTATTTGAACATCAATTCCTAAATAACAATTAACATTGTTAAATAAATCCAAGCACTATAGGATATTATAAAGATGAATTGTAGTAATCCAAGATTAATGAAAGTTGTCACGTAATCTCAGTCCATGTAGTAATTAAATTTTATATAGTTAGTCTCCAGAACAATATATTTAGGTAGTAGTTTTATTATAATTGGCTTATATCCACATACAGAAAATTTTTATATTTATTATGGTCAGTTTTCCTATTTGATTTGTATAATGGAGCTTGTATTAAGCACATTGCGAAATGAATCTAAAGTTCTATGATTTTATGCTCAAATAGTAATAATAAGCATGTGTGTACATATATGATTTTGATTAAATTAGCAATTGTCTGAATTCTCTTTCTTGAACATACAACTCTCTCTCACTCAGAAATCTCTGCATGGATCTCAACTAGTAGAAGCGATCAAAGGCTTTAAGTCCAGTATGAGGAATAGAAACATCCATTTAAGAACTATATAATGGAATGCATCTTGACAGAGAATGACGAATGCAATTTTGAATCCAATTGAGCCGTGTGGCAATAGGAGCTGAGGTTTGGACATAAGACATTGTAACAATGTGTTTAGATGGGGTTGAGTCCTTGTAATGTATTTCCTCTGAATTGGATTGGGCGGATGAGCAGGTGAGGAGGAGCGAGGCGACAGGTACTATCAGCTCTTGAACGTCTTCAGGTAGACTCCGTCTACTTCATTTCTCCCACGCAGAGAGGAGAGTTGAGTCTTCCACTCATGTCTATAAAAACCAAAAGACTACCAGTATTCAGCATCTTCATCAGTGCTTAAATTAGAAAGTTTGAAATTAAGTTAATTTTAAGTGTTTTTTAAATTCAATTCAAAGTTCAATTAAAGTGAAGAGATTAAGGAAATTCCCTTAATTAGTAAATCTGAATCTTCCAATTTGGAATTCTCGTCATTTGGAAATCAAAATCGCATTTCCTCGAGGAGATTCTTGTGATCTGTTAATGATGCAGAAAGGGAGCGGAAAGAAGAAGAGCAAAGCGAGCGGAGTGATCCTTAGCACTAGCGGAGAGTCAAATAATAATAATAGCAATAATAGTGGGAGTATAGTGCCCGTTTCCAGATCTTACAATTGTTGTTCTCCGACGTATGAAACGAGCGGCGGCGGGACTTTGCATGTGTTGACCCCCTCGCATGAAGAAGAGCAAGTGCCGTATGACATGTATCATCAGAGTTCAATTCATGGGAATTTTTGGCCAGGCTATGAAATCCCCACTGTTCATCCTCATCATCATTTGTTGTCCGAGTCTGGGCCGCCGACGATTTCTCATCATGGGCTAACAGGTCAAACTTGATTTGAACACTCAATATACGCAATTTACGAATTAAATGCACAGTCAATGAATCTAAACATAAGTGAATGTATTAAAAGTGGACTGAAATTTTAATAAGGATCCCTTTTAATTATTAAAAGATGAGCTTCAATAAAATCAAATAATATATTTATTTTAATTGAAAATTAGAAAATATTTTATAATTTAATTACAGATTTTCAAGATTTGGTGTAATGTATAATTTCTATCTGTACCAATGTTTTGGGTTTTTTGAAACTAACTAAACATCTTTTAAAATGAGCGTTATTTTTCCTTAAAAAAAGCAATCTTAAGTTTTAAAACCAATCTTGCTTATATTAATGCATAATAAAATTTAATCCACGTTGAAATTGAAGAAAAGCCCGTGTTTGACTCCGAGGGAGGAAAAGATGAAAAGGAAGATGAAGGATTGATAAGAAGGGAATCAAAGTGATAAATACGAATGCGAGTAATTTGAGGCGGCGTGCTTGAGTGGGCCTTAAACCCCAAAAACGCACATTAGGAGGAATAGATACATTAGAGAGGACCCAGAAGAAATTAGGAACAAATTAGGAAGTAGTAAAGAAAAAGTCCGAAATAGAAAAAAAGGGTTTCCACCGCGCGAACCTTCTGTGAGTATTCTTATCTCCTTCCCCTCGGACTCTCCTTTTTTATTCCCAGCTGTGGGTTGTAAAAGCCGTGCCAGGTGTTGACGATTCCTTTTTTTCTCCAGGGGCTGAGGTGGCGGGCGGCGAGGAGGAATCTCTCCCGCGGGTCCAACTGGAAGATCGAGAGTTGTGGGAGAAATTTCATCTCCTCACCAACGAGATGATTGTGACCAAGAGTGGGAGGTGAGACATTTTCCATTCGCGTGCCGGCTATCAATTCCCCAAACATCCAACGCGAACCCGATAATTCCCCTCGAAATTCCACGCCATCGTGACAATGACTCTCACTGATGCCCGCAATTGACGGCTGCCTCCTAATCAACCACCACCACCACCATAGTGACCTACACCAACAAAGAACATTTAACACACTCCACCCAAGATCCCCATTTACTCCTAGCTCTTAAATACTCATATTTAGTGACTCTATTACTAATCTTCGCTCCTAGTTAGCTTTAATGAAGATATTACTACACACTTTGTAGAAAATTTCTAATAGAAATTATGTTGTTGATAATGCCGTTGTAATTAGACATGAGATGATATTAGATATAGATGATACATTATTCCCCAATTAGATGATTTTGATTTTAAATGATTTTTAGACGAATGTTCCCGGTGGTTCGTATACGAATTTCAGGGCTTGTGCCTAATGCTATGTATTCGGTTCTTCTCGAGTTCGTCCAAATTGATTCTCACAGGTGAAGTACAATGAGATTCTAATTTATATAGATGATTGTTCTGGGGAAATTTTGTATGGGATGATGAACGGTGGTTTGAGAGTTTCATGAAGGAATTCTGATGGGATTAGATGGAAGTACGTGAATGGTGAATGGGTGCCAGGAGGAAAGGCGGAGTCACCGCCAGCCCAAGCCAACTACATTCATCCGGAATCTCCGAATTTCGGAGCTCATTGGACCAAAGACATTGTGTCTTTTCATAAAGTGAAACTTACAAACAAGCAGAATGGGAATGGACAGGTGAACTTAATTCTCTTACACATTGTAGTTAGCGATTTAATGCTATAAAGCAATTAGGATTAGTAAAAAAAATAAGATAACAGGAATGTTGAGTGAATAACTTTAAAATGTCTTTTATATCTCTTATTTTCAAAATTCCACTATTTTGAAGCTGCGGGATGATTGCTAATGATGTTGCTGTATAGTTAATAATTATTATACATGTTTATTGAATGCAAACCCGTGTTCATTGTTGAGTTTACAATGTCCGCCAATCAGACTTGGAATTATGAGCTAATTATGAGCAATTCCTTGAATTGCCGTTCCCTGTCATTGAACGATTTCCTCGTATATCTCCAAATTAACATAAAATTTTCTCCTCCTTCAGTTATTCCAATCTGCGTTAGATAATAAAAATGATAAAAAAGACTGATGAATTTTATAGCTTAATGTTTACAAGTTAACAGCTTGTTAAAAAATTCCCTGTAAATGCTCGCACAATGAAGATATTATGAATGTAATGGTCTTATTGACAAAGCTTGATGATATATGACAGATCATGCTTCACTCCCTGCACAAGTACGAGCCGCGAGTTCACATCGTCCGGGTCGGGACGGAGCCGCCGATGAGTCCGGATCTCCGAAACCCGGGATATCCTGGTAACAGGTACTCAACAGTTCATCCTTTGCCGGACACGCAATTCATCGCCGTCACGGCGTACCAGAACGAAGAGGTGTGAAAAACTAATTTGCATTCCCATTCTTCTTCCCCTAAATTGGTCAAGGAAGAGAAAATAAATATTCTCTCGCATGCAGACGAAGGCTCGTCTTTTTCATTCTCTTGATCAACTTGTATGTACAAGAGACAAACTTGGTTGCTCAGCCCAATATTTGACTATTTGGCCAGAGGAGATGAATAATAGAGGGCAAATAGCCGAATTTGTACATTTATACACAGAGATGATCCTTCAACAGGTCACAGCTTTGAAGATCCGCTACAATCCCTTTGCAAAGGCCTTTCTCGACGCCAAAGAACGACCTGAATCTCATCGAGAAATCTTTTACCCATCACAATGTAAGATTCATTTTAAACAGCCAACTCTAACTAGCATTAAGTTCAACTAAAACTAAGTTTAACATTAAATTTAACTAAAACTAAGATTAACATTGAGTTCGACAAACATTTAGATTAACTTCTAGCTAGTAGGTACTAAAAATTAGTGAATTCATAATACTAAAAATGGCAAGTTTAAATTAATGTCATTGAATCAATTAAATTAACTCCCATGAATGAGTTCTAAATATTCTAAATAATGAATTAAACTCCTTATTTGCAGATACCCCCTTCTACATCCACAGTAGCAGTCCTTATTATCCAACGGGGAGCAGCGGACTCCGCGGCGGGCAACGGAGTCTCCCGTACGTCCCCGTCGGCTCCACGGCCACTAAGCGACCGCGGAGTTCAGAGACAGGTGAGTTTTTCGCTCGTGGCACAAATTTCGAGGAATGAACTATATCACATGCATTGCGCTCGGAGTCTCTCATTTCCTCGGCCGCGAAACGAGTCATTGAATCGAGTTTTACGAGCAATTTGGACTTCACGCTCGGAGTGTCAAAGCAAATAGACGGATGAGGAGAGTCAACAGTTAGGGATTTACATAGACAGTAAGGCGCTGAAGGCGGGCGCCTGAGACTCCCTTTACTTCGGAGGACTCTCTTTTATTATTTCATCTTTTATGGCTTCCCCGCATCAACCGAAAGTTCAAAAGAGACTTGCCGACGATCCTTTAATGGATTCTTTCATCCTTCTCTCACACCTCCGCCAAACTCGCTTTTTCCTTCGCCCTAATCCTCAATTCTCATTCAAGAACCAATGGCTACACACACCGAATGAGAAGAATTCCACTAGAAAGAATAGGACTTACAGTTACCACTCCGCTTCATTTATTTTTAATTCATTGAGTTAATTTCTCATAGATAAAATCAGTTTGGTTCAATTGAATTTCGAATGAATAACAATCGTTCTTTAAGTTCCCTTTTTAAATTATGTATTATACTACACTACACTACACTGCATACATATTATATTTTAGGCTTGTTAGGCATAGATAATTATGTTCTAAACAAAAATGAATAATAATAGAACAACTAAACTAATCAAATGATTATTAAACAGATTTCACTTAATTCTATTTGCTTATTATTTAAGAATATTATTATTATTATTATTATTATTCAATTAGTATTCAACGAAAAAATATTAAGAAGGATTATTCTGTTATTTGAGCAGAATGTGGATTTCTTCTTTTCATTCCATGATGCCATATGCACGAGAAGTGTACCTAATATTCAATTACGTTTAGTGAATTGAAATATCGGGCTTAATGATGGTATTTTGAAGAGTTGTGAAGGGATAAGTGCCGTTGTCTCCGTGGGGTTCTCCGCTTTTGCCAATGTTTTAAGTGTTGGGCGAAGAGTCGGTTCCTTGATTAGGAACCCCCTTTCATTACAAGACGCCGCAGGAACCATAAAACTCACCTTCTCCCTCCTTGATGACTTCATCCAGGAGAGAGAATTTGTCCTTTTATGTCTTATTCCCATTTGCTACAACCGCAACCGCTTAAAAACGTCATATTAAACGGTTCACCTCACTAAATTCCTCTTGCAATTACACAAATCCTCCGTCCGTCAATCTCAATTTGCAAAATTAATTGCTCTTTAATTGAGACTTCTTTATGATATGTAATAAGAAATTCATGTGTTCATTTGTTCATATTCGTTCATCATTCATGTTGAGTCAACTCTGAGCTTAAAAATTAGTATTGAAAAAAATGAACACTTGAACTTAAATACACTGGGGGATTGAGAATAAGAAAGTGGAACAAATTCACTACAATGGAGCAAGAAGCCATTGCAATTTTTTAACCGTCATAACAATAGAAATAATATTAGTATATGATTAGTTAGTTCATGAATTTAAGAATTTGGAAAATTTGGTCACAAATCACATGAGCTATTCAATTATTATTCTTTAAGCCAAATGTCTTCAAGTTGTTACCAAAAAGCAAGAAGTTGAGTATGGGAGTAATGCGAAAGAAGTGGGAAGGGTCTTCTTTGGACGCCATGTGGCTTTGAACAAACGAGAATGTCCTTATTTCCCAGTTAATTCTCATTGTTGAGATTTGTGGAAATGAACACCTGAGTGAATGGGACACGTGTTGGCTTCACTGCAGACACTTCGGCTCCTTTTCCAAGTCCAATGGCCCCCAATGAATATTTTTTAACAACCAACTCTCAAATAAAATACTTTAGAGTCAATATATAAATTCTTCCTTCTTCGTGAATTTCTTCAAACGATCAATCCGTTCCTAAGCCTCTCAATCCATTTCCAACTACACCCGTACCACTTCACTATACCGCTTCATGCACAAAAATATATTTAAGATATGAGAATTTAATATTGCTATTAATACTAACAGCAAACGAGTCACAAGTATTGAAATTATTTTAAACGTTTGACAAAGAATTTAGAAATTAGAAATGTGAATTTTAATCGCTAACAATTGATAATTCCATACTAGGGAGTTACGAAAGCGGAGAAAGTGTCTGGGGCGGATCGAGCAGCGGAACGACGTGGGCCCCTCCCTGTAATGTTCATTTCGGCTATTGGAATGGTGAGAATGGGAAGAGCGACCAAGGAAGCCCATCCTTCTCGTCTCAACTCCCCGATCATTTCCACCCGGGTTTCGAAGGCTATGTGAGCCCGTACCCACAAAGTGGTTCTCCCCCGGCTGAACCGCGTCAAGACTCCTTTTCTCTCCATGGAACTTCCCCGCAAGATCGCCCGGCTCCCGAAACACCCGAAACAGTCCGGTGGTCCCCGCTTACCCCGCCGACTCACCAGTCAACGACTCATCTTGCATGATCTAACATCCCTTTCAAATGCTATAAAACCCATTTAAACTTCTCTTGAGAAGAAACGTACCTGTAAATTCACCACGAGTTGTATACTAAAGGAATATTTCATTCGTATCATTTTGAATTCCTTAATACTAATGATCATATCATTAATTTACGTAAAATTATAATGTCAAAAAGAATTCTAATTAGTGCATTAGATTTTAATTAGATTTTCATTTACTTAATACTACTTAAATAACGATACACTTAAATTAATAAATTCCAATTTAACTAACTACATTTTGGAAAGTATGAAGGAATTTAGAGCCAAATAAGGGAAATAAGCCACGTTGAGCGAAATTGATCTTTCATCTGAAATGTCAAGTGAGTTCGGATGTAAAAGTTGATCAGATTCCAAATGATAATCATTGTTTCATTGCCTTGTTCAAGCCTACTTGTAAACTTGTAAATAGTCATTAAGGTGTATGTGATGATCCCAATGAACTTCTCTACCCTCCCTCAACTCCCAATCAACAGCCGCGAAAGAGTAAAAGTGCAGGAGAGAAAATCTCACTCTTGTAAATAGTGTGAATTTACTTTAATACTTGTTAATAATGTACCATTGATAATGTGTGTGTGTATACAAAAGTATCAAACTTCCATTGTTTACCATAATCAGTCTGTTATAACTTCCTATAGGATTAAGTTAAGTTAACTTAAGTATTATTAATTTAATTTAACTTACTTAAATACATTGTAGCAAATGGAAAGTGTAATTTCAATTTATATATTTTAACTATACATTGGAATTGGCGGTCATTATTGAAAAATTGAATCATTATTGAAATCTGAAATCATTATTGAAACCAAGAAGGATTTCCAATTTATAGTGTAAATAATATATTTGTTAGTGCGATGCATTCACACGATCTTTGTCCGTTCTAACTTCTTATTGCATTGTAAGGGTCCTTAGGGAAGTTTTATCTTTCTCGTCGTCTCGATATGAGAATTAACAACCGCGTGTTTAAACCCACAACCTTTCAGTCTCATATTACTCAATTATAGGATGAATACAACAGTTGGTTAGGTAAATGGATTTCTCGCTAACTTGCTCCCGAACTACTCATGAATCTCAAACTGCTAACTGGGATCGATCAACAAACAAGCTGAATGAGAATTTAGATTATTAATGTAATTATCATTAAGGAACATTAGCATTAAAATAAAGGTATTTATAGATAAGAAGCTAGAATTTTATTGTATTAAACTAAATATAGCCAGTTTACAGTTTAATTCTTTCCTTTACAAATTCTAACATTAATTAAGTGTGAATGCCAAAGCCTTTCCATTAGGCAAAATGTGCAATGTTTGTAATAGGTAATAGTATTTTTAGTATTAGTTTATACTTTAATTTATATGAATTAATGAAGATAAATTGTTAAACATATAAGCTGCTTTTCGTTAAATTATTATGTGATAGAAAAAATTTAGCTAAATAATTGGCACAAGCTTTGATTGCGTGCAAATTATCTTACAATTAATGAGCATACGAGTGAATTGTAATTGTAATGTAATATTTTAGAGATTATCGATAATGTCATTTTATTATTGTCTTATTACCTATTAATAATTAATATTATATAACGTGTTTGTTTGTTAATAAATATTATGTACACCTCTGTGTGTATGATCAATATCTATTTCTACAATAGGAGATGTGCATTTTTATTATTCTCTAGTACAGAGTTATAGACATTCGTGTTCGTAAGCTTCTAGTTAATGTTAATACAATTTTGTAGCTTATGATTTTATGAGCGAGAATAAAAACTAGGAATTCAATGCTCACATTTTACGTGAGTGTCTCCGTTAAGTGTTAAGAGTATATTAGACTATAAAGGCTATAACGATCATTAAGGCTATAATCGAAGGATTTTTTAATCCTCAGCACTATGAAGGAAGCATTGTTGTGTTTGAGTTAAATAGCGTTTAAGGAATTTCCCTTGGTGGTTTTTGGTCCAATGATGGTGTTGAGAGTTTGTCTATTGTTTGGTGACTTGGTTTTTACGACTTGGTTGAGTTCTCCTTGCAGGAGACTCCTTTATTTATTCTCCATGAGGATCTCACGGTGCTTCCTAGTCTGTTGAGATGAGAATGGTGTTTGCTCCTCACTTAGCACCTCGCTACACCCCAGACATCACACTCACATCATCCCCATTCTCCCGTACAAAGGAGAGCTCATTAGTATTCCGGCTCCTCCACGGAACCAAATGAAAAGAATGCAAAGAGACTCACTTCCCTCCAAACACATTCCATATGCACAGATTTTCATGATGATGCTGACGCCGTGAGGGCCATGGCGAGACTTCAATCAACCAAGTAAGTAACTAGAAGACCAAGATGATGACTTATGGAAATGTATTTGAGCATTTACACGTGTGGAAATCAAAAAAATCCTTTTACTACTCATTGTCATATGATGAAGACAGATAATAATTCACTTTTTGATTCCGATTCATAGTGTAATAACAAGGGATAATGAGCTAGAAACACACTAATTGTAGTAGAAATATGTAAGTTTATAAGACAGCTGTTTGTCTTTCTCAAGACGAAAGGCTAAGAAGGTTTTTCCATTTGAATTCCTTTATCCTGAGTGTTGAGTTGGAAGATTGAGGAGAGTGCTTTGGCCTGTGGGGAGATAAACCACGTTTCTGGATTTCGCAAGTTGGTAAGCGATGTCTTCGGCAGCCTCAATTCTCCTCAGTTCAACTAGTCCTTCACCAGCGTCACCAAACGCCTTAGCGAGAAGTATGGCAGCCTAAATTACAATAAAATCATAATTATTTTCCTATTATAGTAGATTTAAATAGTAGAGGAGACCGGGGCGTGTTGGTGGATTTTTAACTAAATGTTTAATTGGATTTAAAGCTCTCATTTAAACAGCTTGATATATTTATTCTACTTAATTTAACTATTATGACAACTATTAAACTATTACAAGTATTTTACAGTATAGTTAGATTATAAAAAATTGAGT
>VJMY01000699.1:0-37222 GCA_009869795.1 Neelides sp. FZ-2019 | reverse complement strand
TTATTAACTATTTTACTGAATTGTTAAGGGATTACTTGAAAATGGTCACAAGGCTGTTTTTCTTGGCATTGGCTTACCGGATCCAAAAATCATTGAGGTGTTTGAAGGATTGACTGAGGATGCTGGTTTCTTCACATCAAAAAATTTTCTTCCTAAAGTTGCCACTGCTAGCAAGCCTGGTAAAATATCAAAACTGTTTTCAATTATTTTAAAATGTATTCTTTCAATATTATTAAATCAAGACTTAAATAATGAAATATAGATATTTTCAAATTTTTTCATTATTGATTATTGATTGATTGACGCAATTGACATAGGAAACTTAACATTAAAATAGATATAATTTAAATGAGTTATTGAAACTTTCTTATTACACCAACTTTTCTTTTGAGCATTTAAATGTTTTAATCAAAGCTTAAGTGAGCCACAATATTCTAAAAGGTAAATTGAGAAAATTAAAAATTAGGTAATCTTTGCAATAAGTACAAAATAACATGCACCATTAGAGAATCTCAGCCATAACTGAGCAATGGTTAGTTTGGTGGTGTATCAATGTTATAAATATGAAATAGATCCATTTTATATTTTGACTTCAAGTAGAGCTCACTATATACTTACTCTAGTACACTTTAGTGTATTGTTTTAATGCTGAAAGAGGTGGTAACCTCAGTAATTGCCTATTTCTTATGAACTTGTAAGCTCTGGAAGATGCGATTTTCCATAAGACGCAGTTCCATAATGTTTCTTCTGACCATTTATGCACTCTTTTTGTCAAATCCTTCAATTTGTTCAAGTAGGAATTGTGCTGAAATTGAGTCCTTTAAAGCAGTGTTATTAATTACTTTAAATTATTATGTTTGCTTAATTCTTGTTTTAAATTTGTGATTTCAACTTGTGATTTTTTAAATTGTTTTTTCAGTTTTATTTCAGACTCCGACTCCGATATTTTCTGAGTGCGATCTTTTGGTGCTTTACGGATTTTAGGTTTTTTTCGTAATTTCATCTTGAATTCGTAATGGATAATCATAAAATATTGTTGGAATAGCATCTGATTTTAAACATTTAATTTTTAATCCTTCTTTAAAAACGTCACTTTTAAATTGAAGACTGCAGACTCTTGACCTACATTGAAATAATCATTAACTTATTTATAAATGTTGAATTCAGTCAGCAATGAATTAAAATAAATTAATGATATATAAAAATTTTAACTCAATTGATGTTATTTGAATCTAAGTTCTTCTTTCGACATCAGGAGGAAATTCGTATAAGGATACAATGGGAGTTTTTCCTGATTTTGACTTGTCTAATGAATTCTTATATACTAATTTAAATTATTTGCTTGAAATTTGTTCATAAGAAATAGAGCTAAAAAAGATAAATGAGAGTCAAAGGAGATATTAATGTTATAGAACGAGTTTATGAGTAACACAAGAGTGCTTACAGTTTGCGCCACTTGGCTACAAAAAACACCCACGAAAGTCATATTAATTTGACCGATCTGGCCAGCCCTAAGTATATAGTGAGCCTGCTTCAAGATAATAATTTCAGATCATTCGTGTTTCAATAATTCTAAGTTTTATATGCAGGAATTTGCAAATGTCGTTCTGCTCTTCCGCTTCTATCTGGAAATGTCATTGTTTTGGGCGCTGGAGATACAGCTTTCGACTGCGCAACTTCTGCTCTTCGTTGCGGCGCTTCTCGTGTTTTCGTTGTTTTTAGAAAAGGGTTCACGAACATTCGAGCCGTTCCTGAAGAGGTTTTTATTTGAATCAATTGAAAAAGTGCTATTGATGCTAATTTTTAGTTGAATGCCTTAAACATTAGAATTCATTTCAGATGGATTTGGCTCGTGAAGAGAAATGCGAATTCATGCCTTTCTTGGCTCCTAAGAAAGTCAACTTGAATAAGCATGGAAGAATTGAAACCGTTGAGTTTTTCCGCACCGAACAAGATTCTCAAGGAAATTGGGTTGAAGATCCTGACCAGCTCGTGAAGTTGAAAGCTAATTACATTATTTCAGCTTTTGGATCTGGTTTATCCAATGAAGATGGTAAGTAAATCTTTAAGTCATAAATTATTTTCTGTTCTTAATTTCGCATTTATATCTACTAATATTTATTATCAATTCTTAGGGAAACTTATTTAAAATGTTTATTTTTTGATAATTTTCTTAAAGTTAAAAGCTCTCTGAGTCCGCTCAAGCTGAACAAATACGGATTACCTGAAATTGATCCAATTAGCATGGGGACAAGTGAGAAAGCAGTTTTCTGTGGAGGAGATTTGGCAGGAATTGCTGAAACGACGGTTGAAGCCGTCAATGATGGAAAAACGGCAGCTTGGAGCATGCATAAATATCTTCAGGTGAATATTCACTTTAGTATTTTATTTTTGCATTTTTATAATTCAATGTTTGACTATATAATATTCTTATTATAACAATTATAAGACATTGGCCGGTAATGAAGTGAGTCCTGTTCCTCAACTTCCTCGATTCCACACCCCAATTGACCTTGTCGACATTTCTGTCGAACTTTGTGGGCTTAAATTCCCAAATCCATTTGGACTCGCTTCTGCCACGCCGTGCACATCAAGTGCTATGATTGCCCGGGCATTTGAAGCTGGATGGGGATTTGCTGTAACAAAAACATTCTCGTTGGACAAGGTATGGGGATTTGCTTATTCAATGTCAAATTGACTTTTTATTGAGAACCTCACGAAATTATTAAGTATTGAAAATACATTCTAAATTGACAAAGAAAAATTTTCAAATTAGGACATTGTGACGAATGTTTCTCCAAGGATTGTCAGAGGAACGACCTCTGGTTACAACTTTGGTCCAGGTCAAGGTTCATTTTTGAACATTGAACTTATTTCTGAAAAAACTGCAGCATACTGGTGCAAGAGTGTAACAGAACTCAAAGAAGCTTTCCCAGATAAGGTGGATTTAAAAAAAAAGCTTTAAACAAAACATGACATATTAATTACTAACAAGTTTATGACATTTTTCCATTTATCTTTAAAGATTGTGATTGCAAGTATCATGTGCTCATACAATTCGAACGATTGGACCGAATTAGCGAAAATGGCCGAAGAAGCAGGTTCTGACGCCTTGGAACTAAATCTCAGTTGTCCCCATGGAATGGGCGAAAGGGGAATGGGTCTCGCATGTGGACAAGTATGATTTAATTTTAAATTATACAATATATCTAAAAGATTCTAGCTATATAGAAATGTGGATTTATTAATATGAGTAGGATCCAGAACTCGTGCGGAATATTTGTCGATGGGTCAGAGCAGCTGTCAAGATCCCCTTCTTTGCAAAACTCACACCCAATGTCACGAACATTGTGGACATTGCAAAAGCAGCCTATGAAGGTAATTTTTATGCATTAAACTTGGGACAATGTAATTATTAAGTTAATTAATGTCAATTGTTATCTCAATTAATTGTTAATTAAATTAGCATGTTAGCTACATCATATCATTATCTCAAATTTAATAAAACCGAATACATTATATACCTACAGGAATATAACTATTGTAATTCATTTTTCTACAAGTCATCATTTTATTCTTTCAATTCCAGGCAAAGCTGATGGGGTAACTGCAACCAACACGGTTTCCGGTCTAATGGGTCTCAAAGCTGATGGAAAACCTTGGCCTGGAGTTGGCAATGAAAAGAGAACAACATACGGAGGAGTTTCAGGAAACGCGATCAGGCCAATTGCCCTCAAAGCAGTTTCCGCAATTGCCAGAGCATTGCCAGGATTCCCCATTTTGGCTACTGGAGGGATTGACTCTGCTGAATCTGCTCTTCAGTTCATTAACTGTGGTGCCACAACTGTTCAAGTAAACTCAATTTTCATATACGAGATATTACATATATCTCCATACTCATATATCATCACATGCAATTCTACATATTGATAATTTTTAATGTATTTTGGTTATTTGCAGATATGTAGCGCTGTTCAAAATCAAGATTTTACCGTGGTTGATGACTATAAGACTGGGTTACAGGCTTTGCTCTATTTGGAGTCTTTAGGACTCACTGGATGGGATGGGCAATCGCCTCCTACGCCAAGGTAAAATAATTTAATCATCCTTAATTGTTTATTTAAAAACTATTCGCATTAAATGACTATTGCATTTAGAAACAATCGGCCAATAATTATATCATTTTCAGACATCAAAAAGGAAAGGTTCTTGGTAAAGAGGCTGAGGTTTTCATGGAAAAGGTACATTATGGTGATAGTTATTCTTTAGTTAAAGACAATAAAATTGCTACTTAAGAACCTAAGAGAAAAGCTGAGAAAGGAATTTTATCTTAATAAAAACTTGACTCTGAAACTTTTTCAGCATCTGCCTTCCTTTGGAAAGTATCTCGAGGAAAAGAAAATGCTATTGGCAAATGAAAAGAGGAAAGCTCTTCTCCTCACAGACGCTGAAGTCGAACCAATTAAATTCAACAAGGCGGAACCAGTGAAAAATATCCCAAACGTTGGAGGAATTGTCGGGCGAACAATTAGCCATTTGGGGAGCTACGCTGATTTGAATTCAAATGAGCAAGTTGTGGCTCTCATCGACGAGGTATTTGAACCATTTCATTGAGTTACATAAATCTTGTAGATATTTAGTTTTTTGTTCCCAACATTGAACTCATTTGCATTTCATTTCAGGAAATGTGCATCAACTGTGGAAAATGCTACATGACGTGTAATGATTCTGGATATCAATCCATTGACTTTGATGCCCAAACACATTTGCCTCATGTAACTGAAGATTGTACTGGATGCACGCTCTGTCTCTCCGTCTGCCCAATCATTGATTGCATAACGTAAGTCAAAAGGCTATTTTATTACAATTACAATATAATGTCATATGGATTGTTCATTCAGGATGGTCCCGCGGAAGACTAAATACATTCCAAAACGTGGAGTTCCACTTCAAGGAAAAGTTTAGAAGTGAAATTGAGTTTGACTTAATTAAAAAAAATAGTGGCTTATTGTTTGTTTTAATGCTTAACAATATTTAGAAAATGGTAGTCACAATTACTAATCCTCTAACAACTAAACAAATCTAAACAACTAATAAACAAAAATCGTGTTTATTTAATTGTACTAATGAAATAACGTTTATAAGTACCTATGTATAAAGAATAAAGTACATAAAGTGTATACATCTTTTAACATCAAGATAATTCATGAAATTATAGATTGGGAACCATTGATCAATTAATTTACTGTTGTGTTTTCATTCAGCGTTCGAGAGCTTCAATATAATCAAAAAGGTGAACATAGGTAATTAATTAAAAATAATCCAACTTATTCTGAGCAAAATGAATTTGAATTAATTTAATTGCGAAATAGGAATTGGGTTTAAAGTAAATTAGTAATAATAAAACAAAACGTTTGTCAAATACATTTGTTGAATTTATATAAGTTAGTAGGTGCACGTGAAATTAAATAGAATAATTCACAAAAATAATATAGGTTATATAGCAATGAAAGATATCAAGATGTGCAAAAATAGGTTCTTTAAGATCCTGGCGTAGTTGGTCAGATGTTTAAGTTAACAAAAAGCGCAGTCTCTCTTTTCACATTATGGTAACCGCAAATTTGAATTCGGGCCAAAGGAGAGTTTTAGGGAAAGAAACCTGTGAATGTGGAATTGGAACAATTTCATTTGTAATGATTGGTAATTTGAAATATTGTGTGAAAAGTACTTTTCCTGGCTTACCCCTTCAGAAGCAAAAAGAGTAGTTAAGTCTTTTAGCATGGCATCCACAAGTGGTTCTTCCATGTAGACGTTGAGCCAAATTCCTTTAGCAGCAAACTTGTTCTCGGCATTGACCAAGCTTCCTATGACATTTGGCGGCACGAATGTAACTGACACTTGGTTTGCAGGATTTTTAAAGGTAAAGTGTCTTCCGTGACGAGTTCTCCCCCTTAAGTATATTAACGAGATCTTTAATTTAGTTTTATTCTAATTTTGAGTGGATTTGGCAAAATAATACCTGAGAATATTAGGAAAGAGGAGAGCAGATTCGATGTTAATTATCAAATGAATGTAGTCGAAGAATTTCAACGGAATATCGACTATGCTATTAGGTTCAAAACTTGGAGCATGTTCAGCGGAATAACTCATGTTTACAGCCTCAAAAATTTCTAAATGTTAAATTAGATCAGAGTTAATACATGAATTTAGAAAATATTAAAAATCGATTTTAAATAACTAATATAAATTTTTTGTATAAATCCAAGGCTCATAATTATACATATTTATTACTATTACTGTGACAATGAGTGAGTACTTTAATGAGGATTAATGCCTCACCTTCTTTCGTACGTTCAGTTCCATTGGAAGCAGGAGACGCAGTCACACATGGTTTGTCTATTTCACAGCTTTCGGACTCATGCTCAGAATCTGAGTTTGCTTTTGAAATTTGCAAGGCCAGGAGCTTTCGCATGAGTTCATCCTTTTTCAATTCTTTCGAATCGTCGGCACGTTCAGTCATACTTTCTCTTTTCGACCTTGAAAAACAAATAAGCATTAGCTTTATTCAATGTGACAAATTCTTAAAATTCTTATCGACTTTGTTGAAATACCCCAAATGATGCATATTGCTCGAATCATAAAATACCCAGGCATCATCAGACCAGTGACACATTGCACAAGCTCCTAAAAATTCATTATTAAATGAATGAGAATGAGGTACGAGTATTTATTTCAAATAAAATTAATGATAATAATTATCATGAATTCTCATTTGATTAAAAAAATAATTAATAATTATAATGAAAGGCTAACCACTTAGATCAGTTCCATCCCGCACAATTGCAGCGGATACCATTTCATGGAAGGACGGGTCTTAAAATACATTAACTTAATATTTATTTATTTAAATAATATTTTTTAATATGTTAAAAATTATATTTTCTACATACAATACTAATTAGTTTTATCATCAAGACAATATTTAACTCTTAAAAATAATGTATGCCATTTAAAGGAAATTTGGGATAAAATAATTACCGATCTCGACAAGGCTTTCTCTTCGTTTAAGATCAGTGATAAGAAATGGTCCGCCGCATTGAGGATATTTCCTCATAAATTGGAGGAGGCCTTTTCCATCCCATGATTGAACAACGAGAAGCTCATCAGTCGTGATACCGACAATTTGAAGAAATTCGGTTGTTCCACAAGGTGTCTGAACTGTTTGAAGTTGGGAGTCTTTAGCAATGAGGATATGTTGAATTCGAGACTCTTTTCCGTCAAGTGCTCGGTATCTGGTTATATGATCTCCATGACAAAAGAGATTTAATGTCTGATAAATATATCTTGCCAGTTCTTGCATTAAGGTCGCTAAAATAAAGTATAAATTGATCAATTTACGTACATACCTATATTAGTTTCATATCGATAAAATAGAATATTATATGTATAATTAATAGTTTACTATACTTAATAGCCGAGATTTTAAAACAATATTAAGAGTAGCGATAAATAGGATACTACATATGTATTATGTATACCATTTACGATACCTACTTACAGTAGAAGTTTTAAAGGAGATTTATAATAAAAATACAATTAATTTGTACCAGGCCAAATTGGAGGAACAGTTTCACCCTCTTCTTTTTTTAATCGAAAGGTGATCTCAAAGCCAAAACCAGATCTGGTATTCTCAGATTCAGATCTATTTTTGATACGATGAAGTCTCCCATCGCCATGCAAGTCAGATAGTCCATAGCTGAAAAATTCATATTTTAAGACTTTCGAGATATTAATTGTAAATAAAAGAATCGAGAGTAAAAATTTTCTTTTTACCTAACATAGTGCCAGTGTGGAATTACGTTGAGTTCTTCATTTCCATGATTCAAGTACATGCTGATATAGTCAAGTGGGTCTGGTCCCCCAGCCCTAAATGGATAAAAATAATTAACCTTAATATGCATTAACAATAATTTAAAGCATAGATTCAAACTTTAAAGATTAAATCATTAACATACCAGAATTTGTGTGCTGTGTTTACTTGCAAAGGGTTCGGCTGAAAATTTTTTTACCCAAATAATTAATAACTTTTTAATTTTAAATTAAAAAATATAATATAGAACATGTCATTTTTACTTGATCGGGATAATTTCTCAGGCACTCAAAATACAAATTTTTCAATCCAGGGAAATACTCCATAACCTCGGTGTCCATGTCCTCGTCCATTTTCATTTCTTGGAAAGCTCATCAAATGATATTTTGATAAAACACCTAAAAATCAAGAAATCAAAATTGACATGATGTACATATAAAAAATTAATGACATTTAGAGATAGGAACCAACATGGATTAGATGCTAACATGCTAAGCACTTTGATACAATTAAACATACTTACTAATCAAACTCCCAGCTCCTCGCCTATAAAAGTATCATTCTCCTAATAAAAACATTTCCAATTTAAAAATTAATTTGACTAAAAAATAAAATAGGACGTGAGAGAAATGAGAATGGATTACAATAAACGAAGTTAAAACGTTCTTTACAACACTATTGATATATTTAAAATTTTAGTGTAAGATCACCTTTCAATTGTAAACGTCCAAAGCTCAAGCTGCAACAATTGCAACACATAAAGGGGATTAACTAAATAGTTATGTGCGAAGAAAATCATCTAATCGAACCATACCAAACCAACCAAGAATGAAGTAAAGGATCTTTTGCGGGACATTGTGAGAGAGAAATCACGTAGTTGACTAAAAACTCTCCAGAGGCCCCTCATGTCAACAACTTACTGAAAAATAAAATCATTTCCCTTCCTTCTTCACCCTTTTAATTAATAACGTTTTTATGAAAGAAAAAGAAAGGCTTTTATTTACTTTTAAAATCATTGGTAAAGATGTTTAATCATTATGATTCATTAACATTTGACAATATTGGGCCATAATCTCATAATTAGAAAGAGCTACATTTAAAAAACAATACACTCAAACGCATATTTAACAAAATTCGACCATTTCAGTATTTGTTTCTGTCTTTTGATTTTTTAAATTAATAGTTCTTTTGCATAATTAGAAAAGTTACAGATAAAATATATTTTAGGTATGAATAGAAAATCCTATAATCCACTCATATATTTTATAATTAGAAGAGAAATTTTGATTGGGCAAAATACATGAAAAAAGTGATGCTAACTATCGTGCCGTTATTGTCTTGCATCTTCAAACCAAGCAATAGCAAATTTAAAAATAGTAAAATTCATCATTTGCAATTACTACTCACATTCAGAGTAACAAATTAGCAAAATAGCAAAAAGGGAAGATTTCAAATATATTCGGGAAAAAGTTTTGATAGAGACCTGTTTTTTAAATAAGTATGAATGTAAAATAATTAAGTATAATGTGTTATATAATCAAGATCAAGAGAATTTATTTTTGCAAATAAGTCTAAAAGTAAACTGACAAATAACATAATTTCATATATCTACAGCATAGAGCTTCATCAACTTGCATCTTACATGTACAGCTTTTTCATTATCAGTCTCATATACATACGTGAATTGATTTTGTAATAGAGATAATTAATTAAAGTTTAAAATGCGTTCTAATGTTCTAAACATTACAGTTAAAAATGAAGAGTTTAGTTTAATAATTTTAAAGATCTACATGCTTCTATGTATTATCTAAAAGTTCTGCTATTTGTTAAGATGACAAAGACTGTTATTGTAAGTTAAGTAATGAGTAGAGGCCGTAACTTCAGGTCTTTGCATATGTTTTGCACATTTTGCATATTTTGCATATATCGACCTTTTTCAGAAATTTAGTCATAATTTTTTTTTAAAAATCTAAAAATAATCAATTTTAATTAAATGAAAACCTTAAAAATTGTATAATTAAACATTTATATAACAAATTTGGATAGAAATGTGTTCATTTTCGTCTATCTAGTAATGAGGAAGGCTGCAATATTGAATCTACAAGGGACGCAAGGTGTAGTAGATTTGGTTCAAAGTCAAGAAGTTATCGTAGTCAAAGATTCAAGATACCTAACTACTTAATAACAAATGAATAAAAATCCGAAGAGCCCAAGGGAGGAGGCCAAAGCTCGCAAATCTCACTGCGGATATGTGAAAGAGCTAACCCCAACCTTTCGTCTTTTTCATCTCCCTATTGAATTTCCACATACTTATAGTTTTTCATGCATTTAGTTCCGTTTTACGTAAGACATGAGCATTTTTATACTTTTTAATCTTTGTGGTCCGCCTGTGGAGAATGAATGAGCCTGGAGGTAGTTAGTGGGGCTAAGAGATTCTCGCCCACTCTCGCATCACTCCACGCCACGATAAGTTGAATCTCATCTTCGCAAAATTCCGCCTGCCTTCCTGCACACCCTTCAGATCTCGAGATCCGTATCTTCATCTTCTCATCTCACGCTGCCTCATCCTAGTCAGTTTCTTTCTTCTCCCCAACAAAGAACTTTCAGGGAGCCTTGGTCTGCCAACAGGTCAGTCATTCGTTTATTCAACCATTTCTCCTTAAACATCTTTTCCACGCCTTTGGATTAAATCAATTACTCTTTGGAATTACAATTTTACCATTTGACTCAATTAGAAGTTGCTAATGTTACTAATTAAATTATAGGTAGATAGATAATCTCACACAGGTAAACTATTTAGCTCACTGAAGAAATTGAAAGATACTTTAATTTAAAGAAGATGAAGAATTATACATTCCTACATACATATATTGAGTACCTCATTCTTCATATCATAATAGGTATATATATAAATTAATAAAAAGTAATATTTAGTTATAACTAACATATTGTTTAGATAACTAAATTTAATAGGAATATGAAAAATAAATAAGATTTTAATCCTTTCTTCTTTTACATTTAAATGAATGATAATTCAAACTTGCATTCAAAATTAGAAATATTTGCTTTATTTTTAATTATTAAGGTCTAATATTATAATTATTTTGTATTAAAAATTATATTTTGTCATTTATCATTCAATTAGCAATTGCATTTAATTATGCTAAAATGCTAACATTAAGAAAAATTTCAAGATAATGAAAATACATCTACAACCTTATTTCAATAGATTATTATATGCCAACACCTAACTATCTAATAAGACTGAAACAACGCTGAAAGACAAAGAACTGTAAATGTCAAATGTCAAATGTCAATAAAATTTGTGTATGTATAGTATAGGTTATGATAAAATTGAATTTTCTAGAAGTTGTCTCACAAACGTCGTATATATTTTATTTATAGGTATATCGGTAACTATACCTTATTTCACAATTGTATGGGCTTGAACTTTTAACGATAACACATAGAAACCATGTTAAGCTTATGGGAATCGTTTCGCCATTTTGAGTTCAAGCCCAATTATGGAATAAGGTATAATTGTATTTTATTCCTAATAATTTTATTTTAGCCTTTTAGCATTAAATATTAAATATGTATGAGACAGTCAACTCAAAGTAATATCAGTAGGTATATGGATTTCTCTAATGTAAACGAGACACATATTTATTTGCAGACACAATATGTAGTTTGCATAATGGCAAAATTTAAAAAAATTGTGGTTTGGCTCAAAGGCTTAATGTATGCAGAGATTTATGTAGCTATAGCTTGAGATTATGGAGAAGGTAATCCTTAATCCCTGACATTGTTCCATTGAAGATTTGCGGCTTCGGAACTCATAGAGTCGTCGAGCTGAGATGTAATCATAACTTTGAAACTTGTAATCATACGGGGTAATAACAGTGTAGAAGAGGACTAATGCTCTTAAAGGATTTTCTTAAAAGGGGGAGCCGTGTGAGGAAATGCAGTTAAAGTACCAGCTCATGATCCTCTTCTTCTCATAATGAATGAGAGTAAGTTATTAAGGGTATTGGGAAAGTAAGAGGCATGTTGAGATCCTCATCTCGACCTCGGTCATTTACGTAGGGATTAAGCGAGAGATTTCCCCTTGTAGATAAACCTGCTCTGTGTCGGAGATCACCGCACCCTCGGCATACTCACTTCCAATTACCATATTCATTTGCATAAAGTGGTGTTCGAGCATCCAAATCATTTCCTCGTGAGTTGACACGATGGGGGTTTGTGGGAGGAAAGGAGGTCACATCCATGGCTATTATTACATGCCGCCCTTTCCACTAGAGAGCATTTCAATTAAGGGAACATTGGATAAGAATTTTTCAATTAATCTAATGCGGGTTTGTAGCGGGTCATTTGGAATGACAAAGGAAGGAACTTTTTCATATTTCTCCATTATCTTAACTTGGGTTCATTTTGGATTTGAAAACTACACAGGAATGAGTCTCCGACAAGTCCCGAGGAGTTTGGCTGAAAAGTATTTGACCGGTCTTCCTGGTCCTTCCCAGGATGACTCTTGGGGGTGTTTATGAGAGTGGTGGATGGGAGAGGCAGAGGTTTCAAGAGGAAGATTCCATTGTCCATTTGGGCCTCCGGGTCCATCGGCTCTCCCTACATGCCTATACCAACAAAGGAGGCAGTGATAAATGAGGGATCATGTAATGAATGAAATAACAAATAACTGTTGATTGCTAAATAATCCATCACGAAGATCATCATGCTCTTCGCTCTATGTGAGGGGATGTGTGTGATGGCGTGCGGAGACCGTTTAATCGCGTGTGCAGAAATTTGATTATTTCCTTGTTCACCTATACATACCAGGTGTTTCATAATAAACATCCTTTTGGAATCTTTTTATTAACCACTTGTTTCAGCCCTATCTATGAGGATACTTATTATTATCAACTATTGTTATTTCAAGATACTCTCAAAGCATCCTGTAGTTCATAAGCTCAAAACTCTATAAAAGAGCTCTTCGGAATATCTGTTGGAATAGTTGGAATACTATGTTAATGCTTAATATAATTTGCTTAAGCAGTAATTATTTTTACTAAATAGCGTATTGTTTCTTTCATTTCGTGTGTTTCTTTTTACTTCTTTGAATGTTTTGTTCATTGTTTTTAACAAAGAGAGTTTGGTCGTTTTCATCTCAAGAGTTGCATTTTATAAAATGATCTCATCATATAAGAATGCTTACATTAAGTTTACAGTATCTGCCTATTATTCATTCATTCTTATTGTAGAGCTTTACAACATCGAATATTTGATATGAATAGGTAGGTAATTTGATTTATGACTAAAGACACAAAAATCATTATCATTACATTTGTATTACGAGATGGGATTGTTATAAAATGTGTATATTTAGGTAGCCACATATATTATTTACAAACCCAGCATAGAATTAAAATATCCTAAAGTCAAATTCAGCTATTAAAGCATGAACCAACCAAAGAAAAATCAAGTTTCTTCAGCTATCTATTGGGTCAAGTCAAATTGCGCGGCAGGGAATTAAAGAAATTGTAATTTGGTCAAGTCAGTTGACGAAGATATATCAAATTGTATTAAAAATTCATTGTGTGGGATTCAATTTAACAAAACAGGTAGGTAGTATCTAATATTTGTAATTAGATTAGTGAAATTAGTGTTACAATTGTTACATATCTAATTCAGCTAAGTCAATGCAATGACGGGTATGACGTTTAAACTACATATATTATGTATGCAGTAGATAATGGAATAATTTCGAGTATGCCGAAGAGGAAATAAAAGATTTTAATTTATCTAATAAGCAAATATACACGTACTTAGCATTCTTGAATTCAGTTTAGTTTTTTTTTTACAAGAATGTCTAAGTAATCAGTGTGTTGACAAATTAATAGATTGATTGTATAGAGAGATCGAGGAAATATTTGAAATTAATTCTTATTTTGCCAACTCGTTTGACAATGTTACCTTCTACTCGTTATTCTTCTTTCTCAAATGATAAAAATTGGGAAATAGAAGATGGTGAGGAAGTTGATTCAGATTATATTTACGCAGATTGAGTGTCGAGGATGCAGGACGAGGAAGGAGAAGGAAGTGTTTCAGACGAGGACGAATTGACCCCACGGCACTCACCGCTTGACTTGGGAAATAAAAAGAACTCACATTGGGTGGATCAGTGCTCCAAGTGCACTTTCAACTCGCGGAGGTTTGCCTCCACTCAACTACATACGCTCTGAAATCACTGAGGATCCATTCAATGTTGATTGTTTGATGATTCTTGGCTCAGGTTTCCCATCACCTCAGAAAATGACTTGTACAGACTCGCTGCTTGTCAACATAACCATTATGATGGAGAGAAAAGGAGCTCGAGTGCCATTTGTCATCGAGATACTCAGGACCAAAACCCTGAGGTTTATTCTCCCAAGTTTTCGCCTCCAAAGCTCACAGGGACGCTCAATTCGGTCAGTCTTTTGGCAGTCCAAACAACCCAAAATAAATGAATATGATTATGAATATAATAATCAAATGTTTATAATTCGATTATTGTTTGTAGAGTGCAATAAAGGGAATCATTCGACCCATCGCTTTTAAACCAACAGAAGGAAACAAAGGAATCTACAATACAGGTAATTCTAGACTTGCCCAGCATTTCTCATGAAATTCATGATCTTGATGGTCATGTCATCTTGGGTGCCTCAGGTTTCATGAAGCAGTTCAAGACCTTTCAAAAACTAAGGAGTGGGAGGAAAGGCCAAGAGACGTTAGAAGCCAGCGAAGAACCTGGGATCCTCAGATTGGGCGGATCTCTCTCTTCCATCAATTCAAGCTTCTCGAACGCGTTCCACGAATCTGGGCTTCAAAGTAATCCACATCTTCCTACCAGCTCCTTTCATATGAACTATGTTTAATAACTAATGGACTTGTACTTGAGGTGAACCAGGCCTTGCCATGTACAGACCAAGTCGACAGCAAACGGAGAAAATAAACTCTGCCCTTCGCCAAGAGCTCAACGGACTGAGAGCTCAACTCGAGGATGTCGAATGGGCCATGTACAACAGGGGAGGAGAAATGGCCTTACTCAGAGCTCAACTCAAAGATAGTCAAGTATGAACCCAAGCCTATTAAGAGATTAAATCATTGGCAGAAATGCCCAGAACTTGATCTGTTCAATTTTTAATATTCAGGAGGAGTGCCATAAATTAATTCACCTTCAAAATTACAATCGAGACTTAACCACTGATATTAGTATACTCAAATCAAACTTGGCTGACCTCACGAGCCAACTCCGACAAAGGGACCAAGAAAACTTTGTAAATAAACAGAAAATAATTGAGCAAGAAAAACACAATAAAATATTAGAAGAAGAAAACATTGCTTTGCTTAAAAATCTTAAGGTAAAAATATAGAAAAACTCACTTTCAATGACAATTAAGTAATCGTAGCTAAAATTAAGAAATTTCCCTTAATTCTATTAATCATTTGAAGAGCATTAGTTATAAAAAAATTGTATAGATAAGTTAAAAATTAATTATAATGATTTGATATTGATTAGGATTTAGAACTTCAGTATTCAATCGAGTCATCAAACTGGAAAATAGAGAAGAGCAATTGGAAAGAAGAGCAGAGACAAGTGTTACGTTACCAGAAAGCTCTCCAACACAATTATCTCATTTCTTGTCAACGAGCTCAAAATTTGGCAATTCAATTGGAAAAAATGAGTCAAGTTTCAGTTGAAACCCCTTTTAAAAAGACTATTATAGAAGCTGAAATCATCAAAGGAGAGTTGTAGCGTTTTGAATCGTGGAAAATGAATTCTTATAAATAGTGACCCTTAAAATTTTATACAATAAATATAAACCATTCAATCAAAAATTTTATCAAAATATCGATTACAAGTGACTCTCTCATTGCCTGATCTACTCTGTAATTACACAAATATTAGACCAAGTAAATAATATTAAACTTCCAGTCCACCGTCCTTGCAAATGATCAACCTGAGCCGATCTTTGATGTGATTCCAGTACAGAGATCTCATTGTGTCCATTGAAAGTGCCAGCATGTCGCACATCTGAAATGAGTAAATTTGTCACAACAATATCTAATTAATTCATTTTACATTGAGTGGAAATAAAAAGAAAATTAATTGCGAAAATAACCTCAATTGCTTCATTTAACTCTTCCTGGTTCTTCTCTTCTTCAATTTTTTTTTCTAACACATCAAGCATAAACGCGAACATCGGTACGCTCTTTATCCCAGACTTCATCAACCCCGTGGCCCTTTTGAGAATTCCGTTTCTTTCCTCCTTTCTTTGTCGACAAAGCCTATAATACGAATATTTTTATAATCAAAAATTTAAAGCAAGTTAAAAATAATTGAATTAAATATAGTAATATTTTATTTTACCCAGCGATATAACTCCATGGGCTCTCGTTCGAAGGGGAATTCAATATTTGGTCCCAAGCATAGTTGATTTCTCTACAAATCAACTCGAAATCACCCTGACCAACATCCAAATTACTAATGACAAAGTATCTCTGGTTCCAGGCCGAATTATTACGAAGATCCTCTTGAATGAGACCATCGACATATTCGAGTTCGTTTTCGAAAGCTCTGTTTGAAATTTGAAAATTGTTACTATTATTTAATAGCAAGTAAATTATTTAAAAAATCAAGAGTAAAACGAACCTGAAAGTTAAAAGAATCCATTGGCGATGCTGCCATGCATGGTAGTTTTTAGCATCCTTCGTCAGCATGTTCTGAGTGAGGTCAAGCTCCTGATTCACAAGAAATTCGCGACCCTCGGGATCGATGTCAGGAATTTCTGTCTCAACACTCATTCCACCAGCCCAAGAAATTAATATTTTTCGATGATGCCAGACTTGGTAGTTCTTCTGATTATCCTCAATTGTCTGAGCAGAGAATTGAAGTTCTTTTTCCAAGAGGAGCTCTATTCCATCCTTAGTTATCTTTTTAGGAACGTTTAATGACTGAAGAACCTCACGTCTAATAAAAATATGAATATTTAGAGTAACAAGAGTTATCTTTGTTTGAAATAAAGTAAGAATAGCTCTTTAATTAGTATTTAATAAATTCGAAAATTTTTCTATTATTTTGTAATTTTGCTATTTTGTAAAAATCAGAGTAAGTTTACCTATATTGCCAAACAGTGTAATTGGCAGCATTGAGAACAATAGCATCAGCAGTTAGGTCAAGCACGCGTGGACTCTTTTCGTCTCGCTTCATCACTCCTCGAAAGTAATCGTAGACATCTCGAACTACACAAGATACAATTAACCAGACAAATATACAATCACTGTTTACCTTTTTCTTTTTCTTTATGATTTATAGATTTTTCATAATTCAATGCGTATTTTATTTATATTATTAAATTTAAGATAAGTTAAGCCAACTTTAATTATCATTTTAATATATAATAACTTATTGACATTAAATTTAAGTATGAATAATAAACTCACATTTGTCCGAATAATCAATTAGAACGACTGGAGCAGGACCATCATTTTGCGGCACAGGTTCAACATCTTTCCATTCAGGACGATCCTTGTAAAAGATATAGTCGTCGTCTTCGCCGTCGAAATTCAGCTCGGCAGGCTCCATGAGTACACAGTGATCGGTAATAAGCTAAATGTAAAGTAAAACTTTTTTTATTAAATTACTTTAATAATGTTGCTCGTTCACACAAAATTGGGGACTTGTAAGAGAGGGAGATCGTAAGATTGAGTGAGCTCTGAAGAGCTGCAGAGGTTTATTCGAATTGGAGACGAGGAAAACACATTGGGGTTCTCATTCAACCCCTTGGCAAGACAAGGCACTAAATCCAATACAAATTGCCAGTATTACATTTAAAAAATAGTACATTTGCTTCATCCTTTTCGAAGGAGTTAATTAAATGCACATTTAAATATATACCAACTTTTGCTAAATAAATAATGTCTGTATACTTGAATAATAGTCAATCGCTTCATCGATTTATTCATCAAGTTTAGTCTTATTAAGCATTGCGACTGTCCATGAAGAAAAAATGAGCTATTCTCTCAGTCAGCGTGTTTAAGGTACTATAAATTGGATTTAAAACTAAATATTTAAAAATTAAATGCATTAGTCTTTATTTTTTATAACTATGAATTAGCAATTGACAAAATATTATTTTGGGTTAGATATAATCAGTAACATATTGTTCATTTAAGAATTCAAGTATGAATATTACACATTTTAAAATTATTTACAAGGTTTGTTTTATTGTATTTTTTTAGAATTCAAATTGATATAAAAATCAAATTAGAATGGACATGCCTCCCTCGTTGGTGAAGATTTTCCGGGGTTGGATTTTAAGAATCGTTTTAGTAGCGTCGATTATTCTTTTAGCTTGGTTGTATTTCATGAGTTCGGAATTGTCTTCACATCAAAGAGCTGCCTTGTCGAACGATTTAGGCAAAGAAGTAATTGGAGATGCATTTCATCCGAGACAAACTTATAGTTGGAATTTTGGAAAAGACAAGATTTGGGATTATCGTATCCCTGATCCTCGTGTTGGACTTGAGAAGATTGTTCATTTTGATCTCAAAGGAATGCCTCCACTTGTCAAGTTTTTCAAAGAGATCTTCCCTTTACTGAAGAAGCTAAAAGTTACTGGGATTCTCATGGAGTACGAAGACATGTTCCCATATTATGGGAAAATCCAGTCATTGGCGAGCAAGGATGCGTACACTAAGTCAGAAATTCGTCAAATAAATCAACTTGCAAAGGATAATGGTTTAAAGGTAAATTATTCTTATAATAATATATTTATAATAATTATTATATTATAATATAATTTTTAATTAACTATTCATTATTTAACTAAAATATTTTTTTAATTCAGATAATTCCACTTATTCAAACCTTTGGACATTTGGAATTTGCATTGAAATTGGAGAAATACGCAGAATTGAGAGAAGTGCCTAAATATCCGCAAGTACTTTGCCCTTCGAATAACAAATCTATGAGTCTCGTGAAAGAAATGATTTCCCAAGTAACGAGTTTGCACCCGGACAGTCAATACCTTCACATTGGGTCAGATGAGGTGTACTACGTTGGACTTTGCTCCTCTTGTAGCCGTCGAATGGATCAAATGCATCTCGATGGAATTGCATTATTTTTAGACCACGTTAAAACAGTGGCCTCTTTTGTCATCGAAGCTTTCAAAATTAGGCCTATTATGTGGGATGATCAATTTAGAAATTTGGATGCAGACGTCATTCAAAAGTCTGGAATCGGCAAGATGGTTGATGTTGTCGTTTGGAACTACCATGAGGGTGAGTTTAACTAAAGTTTACTACAATTAGAGCAAAATACTAAAAATGAGAAAACATAAATTAAAAGGCTCATTTCATTAAGTTTAAGATAGTTAAATTTAATGTTATTTAATTTTAGATGTGGAAAAGAGGCTCCTTCCAACGCTTTGGGATAAATACTCTCAAGTTTTTAGTTCAGTTTGGATTGGAAGTGCTTTCAAAGGAGCTGATCAGCCAAATTCAATAGTGAGCAATGAGACGAAGTACTTGGGAAATCATTACTCTTGGGTTCACCTCATGCGAGAACAACAATCAAAGGTGAAATTCAAAGGAGTCATGTTGACGGGCTGGCAGCGCTACGACCATTTCTCCGTTCTCTGTGAAATATTTCCAGTTGCCATTCCTTCTCTAGTCTCCGCCCTCACATTTTTAAATCATAAAGGGCCTTCAAGAATGCTTGAAGTTTTTGCCAACGCGTCATTTTTCTTAGACTGTAGCACCATTTTTGAATATTGTCGTTTTCCTGGGTCTGATATTCACCATGCAATTAAGGAAATATACAAATTTAAGGTAAAAGATTAAAATTGGATGTTCATTTATTGAGCTTAGAATGATTAACCTCATTGCATTGTGCTGATTGACAAATTGTTTTTCAGATGGAATTGAAAAAGATGAAGAAAGAGTCGACATTTCTTGGTTGGGCGGATACTATGAATTTGAATCTCGGGTTCTCTAGTCCTTCTCATGTTGAAAATCTCTTTTATGAAATCAGCTCATTGAAGTTCGAACTTGAAAGAATAGAAAAAGAACTGAAGAAAAGTCTCCTTGACTATTTCCCTGTCTCTTCTGTGGACGAATGGCTCTACACCTTTCTTTACCCGTTCTACAGGGAAGTCAAGGCACTCTACTTTGGCTTCACAAAGATCCTCGAGAAAAAATCTTTCCCATTGAGGCCTCTTGACTACAAAAATGGAAATCCATTTTCAAGCCAAACTTCACCAAATGAACTATAGTTATAGTAATCAATGTTAAATTGTTGAAGGCCTAAATTTGAACTTTGCTAAAATCATAATATTCTTATTTTTTATTTTCAACATTGTTCCTATACATGTCACTAATTTTACCCCAAATTAAACTGTGGGAGTCGAATGTCTTAAAGCTAGTTAGGTACTAATTGGGTACTAATATTAGCTAATCGTATTTATATAAATTTAAATAGCGTTTACGTAGTTAGTTATCTATAGCCAAAAATGATTAAATGTATAAAGGAGAATTTGTAATCAAGAGAAAATACGATAATAGAAAAGACAAGTTTTATTGGTTATTATTACTTTGCATTGGAGTGTAATATTCTTATTTTTGAATCTCTAAAAATATAATAATTTAGACGGAATTGAAAGATTTTACTTTTTTATAACGTGACCATTATTTATCATTTCTTTTGTTTTATTATTTTGAATTAACGAGATATTTTCCATAATCTAGTTATCCTAATGTATATTGACAATTGACAATTATATATAATTAATGAAATTCCGTTTAAATTAGTAACTATCAAAATAATTTAGGAACCTGCCTGTTTTGTTGTTTAAAAATTCATTCCGTATAACTGATTTTGCAATAAAAATATATATGCCTAATATTATACGAGTATGTATGTATATGGAAAATCCTCATTCCTCATTGTCACTGGTAGGATTTTAAACTAACCTTTGTATTATTACTATTTGTGATTTATTACGATTCAACAGTGATAAATTAAATGGAAAATTGATTACGGATTCATTATAAGTAAGATATTTCTTACATCCTTTATAATTACAATAACTGCCTAAAATATGAATATATGTATTATATCCATTGAGTACAAGTGAGAAAGGCTAGACTACCCATTGTACTTTCAAAAAAGCCCTTTAAATAAAAAGCAGGCAAGTACTGTCGCAATCATTAACAGATGTCTAATGCAATAAATAACTAATTTTTACATAATATGTAATATCTAATTTGATTATATACATAGGTAGTATATTTAAATTTTATATATTACCTAATTTTCATTTTTAAAATTGAGTAGTTTTTTTTATTAAGCTAGTCTTAAAAGTATGTATATAACTTTGATTAAGTATTTTTTATGTTATAAAAAGTAGACTAAATAATACTTGTCTTTGACTTGTTAATTCTCTACCAAAGAGATGAATACAATATCGCATTGTTTATGTAGATTTTATATTCTAATTTCTACAGAACAATCAATAAAAATACTAAAACAAATATATTATTAGCTACGAATTAATTCATACTTATTTATTACTCATTTTAGATTAAACAATTTGTGATTTATTTAATTATATTTAATGTTAATAGGTTTTAATATTACTAGTGTAGTTTAGTAATTTTAATAATTACATAGGTAGTCATATAAAAACTATTCTACCTCCTAAGTATTTTGTGTTTTAAAAATATGCCTAATTTTGTCACAATATATCTTAAGCATTGGACTATTTAGACTGTTATTGCCGATAGAATTTAAATTCATAGTTTAGTTCTAATTGAAACTTTCCAGAGGTTTGTAAATAAAGTTAAAATAACTTAAATAAAGTTCTCTTGGTGTCGCTGGGGTGCATTTTGACTCAAAGCGATTCGAACACACACACGGGATGTTTTATTTGTCAAAACTCTCAAACCGTTCTTGTTCATATTCGAGCTTCACATGCTCCCCTCAAGACTTCCAGTTAAACCTGGTTGTTCCATGAGTATCTCAAATTTTAAAGTTCAAATTTTGTTACAGTAGTTGACTTAAACTTTTCTAGATTCTAAAAAGAAATAATTTTAAATGAAATGATAATAAGGTCTTTGATCATTATTGAATGTTCTATTCGAGTTTTATTTCTCTTTAACTCATTAGTATCATTACTTCATTTCACCTATTTTTAACTCCTTGGATGACTCCTTGCTCTCTTTATCGAGATTAATAATTTTCCATATGTATTAGCGGGCTTTAATTGTGATTATGACTAATCGTAAGTATAATCTATTCCCCATTGTGCATTTTTAATCGTGTTTTTAAATAATATTCTAATAAAGTAAAAGAAATTTAATGATTTTCTAGTAGCGATATTTTATTTTTTATTAGATGTGAACTCGTATTGAGCTGTGAGCCTTCTTATTTTTAGTAGAATGGATACACCTCATACACCTAGTCTTGTTAATGAACCAATTCGAGAATAAAAAACTAATAAGATGAAAGTTAATAAGAGAAAAGTTGAATGGTATTCATGTGCGATCATTTGTTTCTTGAAAGTTGATGAGAAAGAGGAGAGAATAAAAAGCTGGTGAGTGTATGAAGAGGCATTAGGATAAATGGGAAATGAGTAAGTCGAGAGCGAGGGGCAATAAAAAGGATTGTGATCGGGTTGGGGGCTGTGATGAGAGGAATGATACACTGGGTGAAATCATCATTGGCCATTATGAGTGAGGGGATCCCGGTGGGAAGCGAAGGATGGACGACGAGGAAGATTAAAAACTTTTTCGTATTCATTTCTGATGGGAGTAGGAGGGAATGGGAATTGGATTAAGAGGTAATGGTTAAATAGAAGAGTTGAGAGTTGGGGGTTTCGGGGGAGCGTGAGGGAGGCGTCGGGAGAGTAATGGGATATTAAGACGTTCCAACAGGAAATAATTAAGGAGGAATGCGATAAAATGTCAATGGGACCAAAGGACGGAGATCGCGTTTCGGTGATTAGATCCAAATCTGGTGTAGAGGCCTCTTTTTTGCCACTAATTATTTTCCTCGTTCGCCCCTCGGGTTTTTTGCGTGGGGAGGCCTTACACCATAATCATTTGTCTCGGAGCTCGGGTAATTTGTCTGTCCAATTTGTGAGGGATCATATGGGTGGTGGGAGAGGCAGGCGGTCACTGGTAATTGGGAGATTGAATCGGGATGATCTCGGGCTCGTTGCGGGAAGTCATTCGGAGGAGAGGCTATAAATATGAAAGTAATCTCGGGGCGGGAGCGGAGGCCTGGGAAGGAGGAGGGTAATTATGGGAAATGAAAATTCGTTCGGGGCGTGAAAAGAAGTCATCTAATAAAGCGCGAAGTAGTATGTAGGGCGGAGAGGAAAAAATTGCTATTTCAAGCATGTAATAAGGGGGCCCTGTCTAATTCCGAGTACAGGAAATTAACTTTCTGAATTGTGCATATCTAATTTTAGAGGGAACTTAGGCTCGGGCCCAAGAAACTTTTTTGGAGAAAAAATAATAGTAATAAAAGGCAAATAGGTCTACTAATCATCCGTGGTGTCTGAATGGAGGAGTGAGACGATGATGGCAGAAGCATTTCCCCTTCTCCTTAGGTAATTAATTTTCGCTCACTAAGTAATTGAACCCCGAGTGACAAGCTGAGGAGAGACAAAGTTAACTCTTTGGAAAAAAGCTTGGGCTCCCGAGCCGGGGCCCAATTCACCACTGAAAACACGCTTGACGTTTTAATTAGAAACAAATGCTGGAAGCTGAGCCGTTGTCAATCACTTCTTTCAGAGGCTGGCATTCCTCTCGGCTCCTCCGTCCCTCAGTACCTGCCAGGAGTATTTATAGGGGAAATAAGTACATCTATTATGAAGACGGCCGGAGTAGAAGGGCATAATCCGGGTATTAAGCCGCAGACGCACATCACATCACTCTCGCCGCCTCGGATCTCCATCTCCTAATGCCACCTCACTATACCTCGGCCGCCGAGGTAGTAAGCCGCCCCATTATTGTGCAGAGTCTTTAGCCCCACTCCGCCGCCCTCCTCCCTTGTCCAATTCCAATTCTATTTATCCAAAATGACTTTATTCCACGGATGAGCGCCTCCTTCATGCTCCCACTATTTTAATCCCCTTCGCACACCAGAAAAATCGCCATTTCCAACTCAATGGGGGAAGCCCTCCGTTAAATTTCACGCGAATTAGAGGTCAATAGACCTTAAACTCGCTTATTTGCATCTCAATCATTCAACATTAATTGGATTTCGATCTGAGAGGCTGGGTTGGAAGCTTCCGGAGGGATTCCGGGGACTCCCTTGGGCCTCTTCGGATCCCTGCCGGAGTACTTGTCCACCTCTCCCGCCACCCATCGATCCCCAGGGCGAAGGGCAGGTGGGAGCGGGAGACCATTGGCCGCCGAGCCCATTACGACCTAATGCATATACACAGGAGGAGTCGGAACGCATGGCAAGGGGAAGGGCCCGAAGATTGTGCAGGGTTGGCCGGGAGCGGATCAAGAATCTCCTCCTATCCACCACGATCATCAATGGGAACAAAAACGGGGCGAAAGAAAGTCGAAAAATTAGGGTTCCCCCACACTATTACACGCTGACTTGAAACGGTGGAGGCATAATCGCGCGCAATGCCATCCACTTACACATCTCCTCACCCGCCTCATCCTCTCTGCATTCGGCCCTCTCCGCTCCGACCCTCATTTATATAAACACCCATGTCAGTCCGCCGGCTCCCCGCCCCGTGACATGGAGACCCACGTCTCGGACGACGAGTGCGAGAAGCCCGAGTCCATGGATTTTGTCCCCTCTGACCTCATCATGAAGCCCGTGGACCTCTCGAACAACAACAACAACATCAGCACCAACAACAACAACAACAACGCCCCCAACAACAATCACGAGTTGAGTGAGGAAAACGTGGGGACGAGTGTGAACACCCGGACGGAGCCCTCGCTCCGGAAACTCGCCTTCTCAGTCGAGAACATCCTGGATCCGAACAAATTTACCGGAAAAAATACCAGCTCTCACCCAGTGGGAAAGCAGCTCTTCTCCGTGGATTTATTGTCCAACCACCACCAGCAGCCAGCGTTCCGATTCCCCTTCAAGGACCTACACGGTATGTTTCATAGTCTTAGACTTCTTCCTCATTAATTCCAATTTCCCAAACATTCCCTCTAGGTAGCTCAACCCCTTCGGGGGTCCTTCAATCATCCCTCCTCTGGCTCCTGGCTCTTTGCTCCCCGCCCCTTTTTAAAGAAATTAAACTAAAACACGAGAAGGAGAGAGTCAACAGAATCTCGTTTCATTGCTTTGCTTTGGTCGAGGGGGTATCCGAGTTGTTGAATGCATTCCCACGGGACATTTTCCCCTACAATGCATTCTCCTCTGTTTCAGATGCAGACCCCGACTCGACGACCACGACTCCGCCGAACTCTGACCTCCACACCTCCCCCTGCGAGACGAGTTTCGGCGACGACGAAAACTCTTGTGACCTTCTCCTCGAAGAGGACAACTTCAGAGACTCGTCCGAGTCCATCACCGGGGACGACGTCCTTTCCAGTGAGAAATCAGATTCCAAAAACAGGAAGAAATCTTCTAAGAATTCCAATGACACGAAATCTGGTAATGCCCCCATTGCCCCTCGTGAATTCCCTTTCATTTCCCACTCCCAAACTTCCGCTATTATGCCCTTGTAAGATGTCTATGGATGTCATTCGAGTCGCGGTTGACGCGAAGGTTCGCTCATCGTTCACATTATTATCTCTGCATTATTATTTTTGAAAGAAGGGGAACTCGGGTTCTCCAAGTCCCACACACACACATGCATGGTCCCGAGAAATTCAAGATTCCTTCTGAAATTACCCATGAGCAGGATTAATAGAGAGGCACAATACGGCTTTATCTCCAAGACTGGGATACAAAATTCCATTTCACAATCTTCCTAATCTCATTACTCCGTTTAATTGCCCCTTTCTAAATCTGGACGTCGTAGAAAGGGAATAATGGGAGCTGAAATAGATGCCATCCACGAGGGAGGTGCCATAGAAAAACCATTGTTATTCCCTTATTGAATGTCGGAGCCTTCCCATTAACTTCCTCTTCATTCTTCTACTTGGAGAAAGTAGTGTTAATGCCAATACGTGGAGGCTCTCATCGGACATTATGATCCTCGTTCTGTAGTTATTCCTCCGATAATTGGATCCATGGAGTATGGAAATGTGGGGAAAGTTTGGAAAACTTGAGCACGTTACGCTCCATTCTCCAAACTCCGTTGAATGGATGACGTATGGAGCTTGGGAATTTGTTCGAGTCTTTGAGAACTCAAAAACCTTTTCACACCGAATCTCTAGTAGTATTCGAATCCCTCAGAATTTAATGGACTAGAGGGTGTATGGAGAGTCTTAAAGAATTACCATCTGGATTAAGTGGGGTTACACTTCCGTTGCGAGACGACATTCATTAAACCAGACTCACTGACTGAGAGTGGGACTTGATCTAAGCACTGGCACAATTACATATTCAAACCGCATTATTTAATGAGGATTAATACATAGTTAAAGCGGAGTGACGAAGAGCTTTTGAATGAGGGGAGAGCTATAATTGCATAATAGAAATTTCTTCCAATTATACATACCTATTGAGAGGCTCATTTAAAAGGCATGGCTAATCTTCAATTATGAGATTACGACCAGATGACTTTGTCCTTCCCATCATTCCCATCCCGTGGCGTTTCTCAAACCTCTCAGTTCTCTCTCTCTCATTTAAATGGAAACTCTCTCATTTATTCCCAAGCTCTTCATCCGAAACACAACAAATAATACGCTCATTCATTAATGATAGGGAAACTTTCTTCTTCTTTATTAGGAGTAAACTCAAGGATTATACCGGAGAGATTTCATTATTCTATTGAGAACTTGGAGGGCTGTTTGGGTCTCAGGACCTCACACCTCTAACCGTCTAACCATTCAATTCATTACAAAAGTGAAGAAGATAATTGGACCCGCTTCAGAGCTTTCATATTAATTGAGGCTACATAATTGGCCTTTAAAAGTTTTCAAATTGTTTATTGTGCAATCACCCGAATAAAAGCTTCAAATTAGCGCTCCGTCCTTTCCCGTACATGAGGGGAAACACCTTTATAGAAAAATTCCCGAGCCCAATTTGACACATGTACTGAAAGCCACATTATTAAACGAGGATTAAAGTGTATCCAGGAGATTATGTGAGCACAATGATCCACTGATAGACTAATGATCCATACCCATACCGTATGATATATCTAAATGTACCTTTCATACACGCAAATAGATATTCTAATACACATATCAGAATCACGACGACAACGGCTATTGAAGCGAATGCATAATAATTGTTAATTGATGTAGGTGTATATAGTAGGTACCTACATATATCTCTTATTATTATACTTTAAAACAGCTCATTGCATTATTATCCATACAATGTAAGGTTAAGTCATAAGCAAACTTGAAAAAATAAAAAGGAGGTTTTTTAATGTTTTTTTTAGCAAAAACATATTTAGGCTTGTTTACATATAATATAATGTATCTCAATATTTCCTATATCTCATCATTTCATTTGGATTATTTCGCTATGTACTTAATATGAATATCATACGGATATAAATATAACTGCCTTCCTGCTTTGGGGTTTATTGACCAACTATAACTTGTTTGGTTTCGTTTGCAAAAATAAACAATGAATTTATGCCTTAGCTAGTATTAAATATTCGTTTTTTAAGACAAGTTTGAAGGTACTTAAAGGATTCGCAAAAGGTTTGGCTTGCATTAAAAATCTACTAGTACTTAGAATTTTTTGAATAATATTATTATAGTGTTCCATGAAAAGCAAATATTGATGTTAAGTGGATGAAGTTTATATTTGCTTACTTAATTTATGTACTTACAAATACCTCATTTAACTGTATAGAATTGTAAACAATATCTAAATACTTATCTGGATAAATATTAAAATGTATTTAAATGTTCTAGATGACCCCTTTCTTGAATCTTAAATTAATAATTGGTTCAGTTATGCTATCTTAAAAAAGATAAAATTTTTCTGCTTTATAACTGCGTGTAAATTGGTTACTACGTACATAAATATGAATGATATAATTTTTTAGAGCTAGAGAGCTACCAGCTTTGTATTTGTGCGCTGTGGAGTCTTGAGCTTCTTTAAAAATATTTGGGCTTGAAAATGAATATTTTATTAGGGCTCCTTCCTATGTCGAGCATCTCTTCCATCCTCCAAAGAAGGAAATGAAAGTAATGGAGCATGAGACCATTTAAATGATGTTGGGCTGGGTAGTCAGAATAATGACAACAATATCGAGTTCATATAATAATTCATAAATTGCATGGATAAGGAGATATGGATCCTTTTATTGCAGTTGTCACTCGAGTTAAGGAGTGGGAAATCACATCGAGATTCCGCGATACACGAGTCGATTTCATCGCTAGGGACTTTGAAGTATGAATTGAAGCTCGCCCCTTCGTGCACCCTCATATGTTGATCCATTTTATTATGATCGAGTAAAGTGGATAGGGAAAGGCAGAGAAAGTTAAGTCGAGTTGATCCACTTGAGGGCTGCTTCTCAACTGTTTTATGGAAAAGGGTAAATAAAATATCAAAGCGTAAGAGGATCGATGGAAGGCCCGTGTTTGTATTCTCAAACAGTTAGAGCTCTTAACGTCCCTCGTTACGAGTGGTTGTAGTGGGAAAGAAAGTGGGATTGTCTGTCTGCAGACGACTCGAAGTAATTGCGGGCTATTAAATGGGAGTTGGTGGGATGCCAAGGGTGTTGGTTGGCCAAACTAAGGAGCTCTCGTGTGCACCTTGTCACTCAGGTTTCTTGGTCTATTAGCAGGAAAGCCAAGGCGAGCGAGGACGGCGTTCACCTACGAGCAGCTCGTGTCGCTGGAGAACAAGTTCAAGACCACCCGTTACTTGTCCGTCTGCGAGCGCCTGAACCTTGCCCTCTCGCTGTCGCTGACCGAGACCCAGGTCAAGATTTGGTTCCAGAACCGGCGGACGAAGTGGAAGAAGCAGAACCCCGGGATGGACGTCAACAGCCCGCCCGTACCCACGCCGTCCTCAGGGGCCCTCGGGTCGTTCGGGTCGAGCAGCTCGGCCTACTCGGCCTCGACCCATCACCTGCTCTACCCGCACATGACGGCGTACCTGGCGGGAGGGAGCGGGAGCGGGTCCCTCGGTGGCTCCTCCGCCCCAACCCTCCTCTCCTACCACGGCGGGGGCGGCCCGGGCGGGAACGCCTTTTCCTCCAACTACTTCTCCCATCTCAGCCATAATTCCTAGATGGGTCCGTTGTCTAAAATCTAAAATAAACGAACGTTTGGTCTGTATCACTACTATGCGAGCTCATTTCCACCATTGGTATCGCGACTGGGAGATGCAAGGGAGTCCTCGTTAAATTTTCACGGGCCGCAGAGGACTCCGTGACGACGAGGGAGAGAAAGAGGGAGCTGAAAGGCGGCAAGGTAATTAGGCCCGAAGTGAAATTCACCTGGCGGCTCGAGTGTCCTGCGGCGTCTTTGGTCTCCGACTCACGGCCTCGGCCCGTTTGAGGGTGTGAAGGGAGGAATCTGGGCGCAATTAGGAAGTGGAAGTCGAGCGGCTGACCAGGCGGAGTAAGCGGTCGACTAATAGCCGAACAATCAAGGCGGAATAGGACTAGAGGGAGAAATAAGAGACTCGCCATCCACCCATCTCGAGCCCCATCAGATGCTAGTGGGAACATGAGATGTTATGAGGCCGGAATAATGAACACGCAGCGGAGCGATAGAATTGCATATAGCCTATTAATAAATGAGGGTCCCTGAAGGGAGCCCATAAATTCCCTGCCTTCACCAGAGGGGTGTCGTCGGATGGCCCAATTATGACACAATGTGCGAATGAAACTTCGGTCGGACAAAAAACCCGGGATAAAGTTCTCCCTGTGGGATCGGGGGAGAAATTAGAACTTATCTAAGTCTGAGCCATTATATGATTAGGCTATGGCTGTGTGGAGTGGGAAGGGCGGCCCGAGTCTTCACAAACTCCGCCTCCTCACATGGCCCGCTCCCTCGACTCCCTGAATATTTAATCTCTCCAATTTCCACTTCATATCAGGCCATATTCGCCGAGGGACTTTTTCTCGGAAAAATAGCCTGTCATTGCCGCCTCGATATCAGTGTAGATCGGGCCCGAGGGATTCGGTTCTTCCAGGAAATAAGACGGCTCTCCACGCAATGCTCAACGACCTAATAAAACGTCCTAATGCGTCTCTCTCAAGAGAACTGAGGAGCACTGAAGAGGACTGAAGAGGACTGAGGAGGACTGAGGAGCACTGAGAGGAGCCTTGGACTTCAAAGTGAGCCCGGCGAGCTCCCTTGTGTTGAACATATGGGAGTCCGCCTCGCTCGACTGCCGCAGACCCTTCCTCGATTTCAATTACAAATCACGGCCACCCGGCCCTGGAGACAATGCCGGTCGGAGTGGCGAGAGAGGCAGGAAGCCGGCATCATCGGAGCAATTCGTCCATTCGCCCCCTCCTCGAGAAATCAACAGGCAATAAACGAAAATAGCGTCTGTTTATGCATGGCCCTGACATGCATCGTTGGGGGAAACACTCATCCGCCGAGTTACAAGTTGTAAGTCGGAGGGAACACGGAGGGTGCTGCCGGACAGGAGATAAAAGTCTGTTTGGCCTCCTTAGGTCCACAGATCCGCGAGATGAGTTCCGCACCTCGGGGGACCTCAATTATGAAGGACGGCAGCCTGACCGATCCATACTTCATTTTACATGAGGGTGATCTGTGGGGACTGAAAAAAGCTTTTATATAAAAGGATCCTTTAATTTCAAAGGTTATATTTGTGGGAGAGGGGGAACCGAGGCTGTGGGATTCCAGAGTCAATATTTGTAAACGCTCAACTTCCCACAAAATTAAGACTTAACTGAATTGAACTGGCGAGTGGGGCAGGGAAGGAGCACCGGCTCGCAAGCTTTGATGGAAATTAGTAATGACTTTAACAATTAGTTAAACATGAACAAATGGGCTATTGAGTTTGGGCTCGGAAACCCCCACGGGATTCCACCACACGACTTCCAATTTGGCTCAAAAATCCTTGGCAGAAATTAAGATATTGGATCCGAGGTCCCAGACGGGCTCCTCGGCTTTCAACCGAGCCTTCCGCGACGAGGCAATTAGGCTCCTCGGTCTCCCGCGTAATTGCCCAACCGTCGGCTCAATTAATTGAAGAATGGGAGACGGCGGTAATCGTTATTGTCACAGACAACCAAGTGTCATTGTACAAGAGGCCCTATCTTCCCCACCCAGGTCTGCCCAAATGAGCTCCCATCACCCGCCCATCAATGGCCCATTACTATTCATGCAGGGAACACACGTGGGTCCGTATCTCCTCCCCGCCACCCTCAAAAATCGGTGTGACACGGAGGAGGAAATGACTAAATAATGATTACAGCCGCCCCTCTCTCTCCGCATTGTGCTGGAGAGCGCTAAGCGGATTTTCCCTCGTAATCGCCAACAACTGTGCTTTCCCCGAAAGATAGACCCCGAATGAATCAAGCCTTCCCACTCTCGAGCAAATTGACCAAATTCCGAACCCCTCCGTGTCCGTGGAGGAAGGAGCATTCGAATTCGGTGAGGGTCGTCGCCAGGATGGAAACGCCGTTCCACCAGACCTCCCTCTTCGCCTCCCCGAGAGACGTCCCAAGACATTCCCAGAAAAATGATCGGGAAATCAAATCGGTTCTACGAGAGTGAATCGAGCAGGAAATTGGAAACTACACGCTAGGCTTCCTTTTAACACTACCCTTCACGGCGAGGTTATTAATACGAGCTATTATTTATAAGCCCCTTCACACTGGGAATTACATGGGGCTCAGGAGGCTCAGCAAGACGTGCCCCTCCTTCGCCGTCCACTCCGCCCCACCTTCCTTTCAATTACTCCATTAATTCATTAAGGACCCCGGTAATCCTCATATCACCGCCACCCATTCCTTCCTCCGTCGCGGAAGGACCGACCGGGAGAGATGAACAGGCCGTGTGAAACACAGGCCTCTTTCTCTCCCTCTTTCCGCTAGAGATTACTGGACCAATTTACCGGCTCGAGGCGAGCATCTGGTATGCATAAAGACCGCCATGGCCTGTTACACCAATTAAGACAAGAAGGAAAATTTGTTAAATATTAACCAGGAATTAATTAATTGCTCTGGATAATTAATTACTTGTCTCTCAGTAAATTAAAGTCTACTTAATTATTGCCTTTCAACCTGGGTCTAGAGAGGGGAAAGTGACCGGGATTCTCGTAAACTTGTTCAAAGGATCTCGAGCTCTCAAGAGCCAGCCGCGGCCCAATGTGCCTATTGAGCACTGAAAGGTTTTTTGAAGTCGAGTCAATCATTTAAATAAGTTTCGAGCCTGGCGAGGATTGGCCTCAATTGTGCCCAAATGATCCAAACAAGTTGGCGGAACATTTATTTGTTTCAATTCCACATTTTGCAATTTCCCGAAATGGGTTTGAAGGAGATGTAAAATATTTAGCAGCCTCATACAATTCCCCAAATCCTCATGAACAGATGGAACGATATTGGGCTATGGAAATGAAGGGGCTCCGGACTCCCACGGCGAGCTCATGGGGCATAATGAGCAGATGTGTGAGGTGGCGATCGCGTCCTCGGAGACCCCGAGGTCATTAGGGCAGGGAAGGGTGAGAAAAGAGATTTATAATTGCTTGTCTTGTCTCATTAGGCCTGATCTGAGGTCCCAATCTGGAGCTAATGGGCCGTTGACAATGAGGGCCTATTAGCTGGATCCGAATCAAATGAGAGAATATATATTGGCGAGGGTATTTTTTGTGTCCCTGGGTCGAGATAAAGTTGTGCGGGGTCGGTGGAGCGGGAAATGGAAGCATCTCCTCCGACGAACGGGGAAGGCAGGAGTTCTGCGGTTCCGGGTGCATGGAGGACTCCGGAGTTCCACCTCCTCCGAGATAAAGATTTTGGCCCCGGCTCAAATTAGTGGAGCAATCAAGGCTTAATTGTCCTTGTAAATGTCCCTGGTACTTTGCAAGATTTAAGAGGTCGAGAGCAATCTTCCCTCTTAGGCCTGATCTTCTCGTTCATTAGCCTACCATTAGTCAGGGGCTGAAGGAGCCGGTCCGCCTCCGCTCCTCCGAAGCCCGGATAAAAATAAGCACACTTATGGGACACGGGAGAAAGCACTTACGCGGCTCAGAACCCGGGGCGAAGGTGGAAGCTCCTTTTTAGAAACAAAAATCCATTTAAAAAATAGGTGCACCCGTCCCATCCTCCGCCTCCGATTATGCAAAGTGGGGAAAATCTTCATGGGAAAGAGAGCAGACGTGTGAGAAAGGCGGGCGCGGAAATCTGGAGTGAGGGAGATAAATGGATGAGAGAGTGAGGAGAGCCCGATTGATCTCCGACTATGAAAAACCGGGCATAAAAAATGCATTTCTCCATCTGGGCCCCCGACTATTTCATGAGGTGGATTTGGGCCTAAGATGATTTTATGATGAGGCGGCAGGGGTTTTGCCGCCTCCTCATTAGCGAACCCCGCCGATCCCTCCACCTAATTAAGAGGCAATTAAGAGGGGAATTTGACGAGATTCGGAACTAATTAGTGATTCCATAAATGCTTTTAGAGACCAGCCCAGCCAACCGTCGCTCCCTTCCTCGGGAGAGCTTCTCACGGCTGGCTCCGAGAAAAGCAATTATTCCGCCACTTCCCCCGAGGTCAATGCCAAGAACCTCCTCATTCTCTCCCCAATTGACGGGGCGGCTCGGCTGCCCCGCTCCCGAGCCGTTCGGGGGAAAACCGCTCTTTTTTATGCGCTAGCTTAACTAAATTTTTCCGACTTCTCACCAGGGACCCCGGGTCCATATCTTCCTTTTCTTTTTCATCTAATATTCATCAGTCAGAGATGTGGCAAACTTGTAAGTTTTTCATAGCCAGGATGGAATTTTAAATAAATTGTGGGAGAAAACCTAATGACTAGGGGGGAGGAGACGACTCGGCAAAATTCCCCACTTTTCTTCTCCTCCACCGAGCCTTTGCAAAATTTATCTCGACCCCATCAAGGAAGACGCAGTATCTTCAACTCAAATCTCGCCAGCCGCCTCTCTTCCCCCTTCCTTTTGATAATTTATCCATTTTTCGGGCTCGGAACGGGGGAAGTTTCTCTCACGGCCAGAGCCATTCCATCTCCGCCTCTTCCATCAACTCTCAAGCATCACCTCGCACGGGCCTCCCCAAATAAACCCACTCGGCAGGAGGAGGAGGCTTTTAATCATCGCCACTTAGCCTTTACAGCGCCCTTCCTCTCGGGCTAATCAAGGCGATCAGTCTGAGGCCGCAGAGCGAAATCAATTCAGCACGCTTCACCCTTCGCCCCTAATCGAATCTCACGACCACCCTTCATATAATAATCCCATCAAACCGGGCCCGCCCTCCGCATCTAACAAACACCATGCAGGCCGACGATTAATTCCTATACTTCATACATAATATTCCTCCTGGCCGTGAGGATTATAAATATTTAACCCACCGACTGGCTTCATTAATTCCTTCATCTCGGACATGAAAGTTGGAGGAGGCCAAGAAGAGTCATTTCTCACTCCTCCCTAACTGCCTCTTCTTTTAATTTAATGGCAAATTTTCACTTTCCATGCTCACCCAACTGCGCAACAATCTCGGGAACTCGGGCTCTACCCACAATTCAAACACTCATTCCAGTAATTACTCAAATTACCATTCATATGAACCTCCAAATATTCCCTTAAATAATTGACAAAACTTTCTATGCCTTGGAGCCGACTCGAGTAAGAACTTCAAACTTTTACCCTTTATGTTAAACCAGACTTTAATCTTTTGTAAAGCGACTAAAAGGGATCTTATACATAGCAATTAGTATATAATATTCCACACAACACTCACCCGAACACCTCACACTATTACAAACTAATTTAAATGGTCGTCTAGGAATATGCACCCTGCCATTATTAAACAACCGAGGAGTTTAACTACTTACCCAACAGATTTTAGTATAAATTTATTTTCTTCTGCTATCATCTTCTAAACTCTAGACATTTAAGTGATTAAACAACTTTGCTAAACGAGAATTGAACATTTTATGTTTAAAAACCAGAAACAGGAAGCATTTAGTAAACTGATAATTTAACTATTATACAATAACTAATAATTTACAAACACAATGGTGTAACATATTTTATATATATCTAACAATAAGTTTACTCAATTTCTTGCTTTTCAAAATTATTAAATTACAATATTGTAATATATTTAAATGCAAAACTCTAAGCTAATCAACAATACTTAACTAATTAAGTAATAAGTTTCTCAATAAATCTCTTATTCTATCATATACTGATAAGGGCAAAGAAATAATGCGTATATACTTGAAGATAGATTCACTTCACCTAACTATTTATATAATATTATCATTAAATATTCTTTTTGGTCTTAATCTACTCCTGCTTCTCTGTTCAATTGGAGTGTAAGAGTGTTTTATTAGTACAATTTGAAAGGAAAGGTTGAAAGTTTTCAATCTATTGTTCATTCAATGTATGTATCTCACAATGTAACTTGTGGTAGTATTATTGTTGGCTGCCTAAAATATAGGGTCAGAAGCTGGTATAACAAAGAATTAAGCTTCTGAGAAGATTCATGAATGCAAAAAATAAATACAAATGCAAAAACTTTTTAATTCTCTGAATGTTTGTACCATAACTTTAATTAGCACATTGCATTAATAAAGAGGGACTTGTTTATGTTTATTCACACAATGAAATAATATTATAAAAATTAACCTTCCAAATGTGTTCCGAACTCCCTAAAGTTTATTTTAAATTTAAAGAACTCATCTGTCAATTTTAAATCTTTTATTCTTTCAGATATCAATTTACACTTCTTTAACTAAATACAAAAGAATGTTCAAGCTAAATATAGATACAGGCAGCGGATGGTAGTTATGTAACAATTTACTCTTAAAACATAACTTTTTTAATTCAAACGCTAACCAGGAATGTTTAATCATTAAATACTTTATAGCATCAGATTACGTTGAACCCAATGACGTTTGTCTTTTTATAAGGAACCTATAATAGTTTAAGAACAAAGAACAACTGACTGATTCTATTTATTTAAATAAAATATGTAGGATTACGTCAAATAAAACTCAAAAAATCCTACGCCCAATAAAAGTAAATTGCATATTGTATTAAATTACATAATCCCTTTATACGTTTGCGTTAATGTATCAAATCCTTGTGAATCCTTCACACATACATGATTGAAATTCTCTTTTACTAAAAAGAATACATATTTATAAATGAATCATGAATAAAACTCAACGAATTCTTTTGTCTATGTGTGATAGTGATGTTTGTAAAATAATTTAAACAACCCATTCTCATCATTCTTTCAGTGATTACGTAGTGCTACCCACTGTAGAACTGTAGTAATAAGAACTAATCATTTGAAAAACGGATGATAATCAACATTGCAGGGCCAATTGATTCGCTAACCATTTTTAGTTGTGGGTTGTGGAGTCCAGAAGTCATGGAGCATGGAGAGAGTTAGTAAAGATGTTCTTTGAGGAGGACTTCTATTTATTCATAGTCTTCCTTCTCCTCCTCCAAGTCTCTTCGCTTTTCTACTATAATCTATAATGTACATTGTCCGTATTCCAAGCATTGCAATGAAAGAAAGGTGCGTTGACGAGCCTGAGCTACGAAACCTCCATCTAGAGTCCCTCAAACTTCTCTTTCCTTTGTTTTGACTTTGTTATTTGTCGGAATTTAGCTGTGTTTTATAGCTAAAAGTCCTTAAATATATTTTTAATGCATTTAACCTATATGGGACCATGCAATCTAAAGTGATCTATCTCGAAATCAATTTTTATTTTAAGCGTTTTTTACGATTTTTCAAAATTCATTACCATGAAATTAGATTACTTGATGTCATATTTTATGTCATTTTAGTTACTTATATTGAGATATAGATTAAAGATATTATTTTTTTAAAAAGTTAGTTTATATATTTACATTTGTACCTAACGATAAGTCTAATTGATGAAAATTTATATACTTGCTATATCGATGCCAAAGACTATTAGACGAAGGCAGGCCTATAAAATGTTTTAAATTTCTAGAAAGATTTTTGCGCGCTTCACGTATGGTGCGGTAAAATATGGAACTATTGTTCCTCATTAGCCTA
>VJMY01000698.1:0-37296 GCA_009869795.1 Neelides sp. FZ-2019 | reverse complement strand
TGGGTGAGAGTGGGAGAAAGAGCCGAGGAGTGTACTCCTCCACTCCTGTCGCGCAATAGATCGTGATGTTCCCATTCACCGGAATGCCAAATAATTACCCATGGCATTTATTATCGTATAATAGAAAAACCTTATTGTTCGAATAAATGTGCAATGAAATTTTTTTTTCAATTATCAAACATACATAATACATATAATTGTGAAGGTACTCATTTCTATTACGCATCTAAAAATTTAATAGCTGAAATTAGAGCACAGAACAGGTGCATATAAGATTACAAGTTTGTACAAACATACACACAAGGTACAATAATTTTATTAGTATAAAGTACATAGGTATAGGAAGTATCCTCGAATTCTTCGGAATCTCAATTTTTTACATTTTAAGTACAAAGGAATCAACTCATCTGATATTATGAGAATAAAAAATGGGAAATCCCCTCACTTTAATTTCACCTTGTTCATTATAAAGAGTAAAAGGAGCTCAAAGTTGAACTTGAGTTTTATAAACCTCTCAAACTCTGGACAAGAAAGATTAAATAAAGAGCAAAAATGAAGATTTCCATAATTGCCTTCATCTTTATTGGATCCTTCGTCATCTTTGGAAATGCAGGTAGGTGTTTGATTAATTATTTAAACTGAATTTCTAATAATTTAAAAAAATTTATTTACCTAATTTTATTAATTAATAAAATAAAATAGAAGATGAGAGATGTCCAAAAGTTGAAGCAGGGGGCTTTGGACTTTGCTTTGTCGAGTGCGATCCAGACGTCCAGTCAAGTTGTCCTCAAGGGAAAATTTGTTGTTCCAGTGGTCCATGCAGCAAATCATGCGTGGATGAAATAAACATTCGAAAACGACGACAAACGTCAAACGTCGCCAAACGACGCCAAACACCTGGTTCATGCCCAATTACGACTTTAGGTTGCGCTGGCACAATTGTCAATAAATGTGACTCGAGAAGACCAGATTCTTGCCCAAATGGACAAAAGTGTTGTCCTGGTGGATGCGGAAGCTCATGCAAAAGAGTTAATAAGAAAAGAAACTCTAAAAATACTTAAATTTTATCTTCATGTTCATCTTAACATTAATTCAAAGTAATAATATATAAAATGAATAATTATAAGGTTTGGATTTAATGTTAATTATTGTTTGTTGTTTCTTATTTTAATTTTCTAATATTGAATACTTAAAAAATTATAAATCCAACCTGTTGTTTCTTCTGAATTGAGTGCAATGGCCCAAGACCACGTTGAGAATAGCAAACCAACAATGATAAGACCAATAATGTAAAGCTGAGGAAAATTCATTATATTACTTTAATAAATAAAAAATGAATTGTGAGTAAAATTGATTTTGTGAGTAAAATGACATTACGAGATTAATGAATAAAAGGACGTAAACGACGACTTCTGCTGACCAACAACAAGCTGGGCTCACACTTATCCCCATTTTCTTCACAAGAATTCGACCTTTTTGAATGAGATGAGTCTGTGGAGTTTCCTTGAAAGTTTTTTCTTCTTTCTCAACATCACCTCAATTCTGTGAGCCAAAGTCTGCTATTCTCAGCTTCTTCATTTGGTCTCTCGAACCTCCTATTAGCAAAAATCAGCGGATCCTCCGAATACAAAAATAGACAATAGACTTTCATTCACATTGTTCACTAAACTCAAATGTATCAACAAGATAAACCTTCCTTATAATTAGCCTTACAGAATCGTAATAATGACATGCATATATCCATATAGGCAAACATGAAAGTTAAATCTCATAACATTTTTACTGAAAGAAAGAGCAATAACACATTAATGAATTCAATGAGAATTGTACATAATTATTAAATTGGATATGAAACAATGATTTGAAATACTGATATAGTAGTATATAAAGTATAGTGTATAAAAATACTTTGCATTGTATATTTGCAAATTTTGTATTTATGCATATAATAAAGATTTTAAACTTTTAGTCACATTCATTTAAATCGTTTGAATGTTTTATCATTTACTATATAGATTATCAATGAATTAATACATGTTATTTTATTAATACTTAAAAGCACATTTGACTTTATTACTTTAGGACTTTAGCACATTTAGCAGGGCATGCTGGACAGACAAAGTTAATTTTATTTGACTTTTTTATTATAGTATATAGGATGTATTAATTACAACTTTCCACTTCTTCCTCAACAAATGCAAAAGTGAGAGAAAACTCGAATTATGTCGAACAGTAGATATTTCCTTATTACTAATTCCATTGTTTATTTAATCCATTTAAGAACATTACATTTTGAACTATCTCTTCACAATAAAATATTCGAATTGAGGAGTTTTGACGAAGCTGTGGAGTCGCTGGGTGAGTGATTTCAATTCTCCTTGCTTCCTCACTGTGTCCTGCACTGTCAACTGATAGAATTGTCATCAAGACACTTCCACACACTTGACCGCCCTTCCTTCAAACACTCTCTTATGACTTTTAGAAAGGGAACTTCAAACAATGCTCAGAGTCTTGAAAGATATTTTATTCTTAAACATAAGTTAAACAATGTGGAAAAATTAAATAAAAAACTTAGAATGCCAATAATTATTTTCTGAATATTAATATTTTAATTTAAAAAACAATACAAGTTGATTCTGGTTCAATTATTAAATAATTAAGTTTTCTCACACTTTGAGATTTAAATTGAAGTTCAATTATCTGCAGTGTGTTTAATCAGATTTTAAGTGTTAAATTTTTGAATCTTTTATTGATTCATGTAGAATTGTAACATTGTAAGAGAAAAACGAAATGTGTGTCAGGTGTCAGAACAGGCAAACGCATAAGTAATAGGAATAGGTCAGCCTTGCCATTTATGTAAGCCATAAGAGAAATATGATGTTAGAATACTAGTCTTTTCAAACTATTTAACCCCAACAGCCTCAACTTGAATTCAACGTTTCTGTGTTTAACAATGGGGAGTGGAGACTTTTGTGTGTAAAATGAAATAAGATTTTTAGAGTCAAATGAGAACCGTGGAACCGCCGCATATAATCTCCTTTACCCCACCTCACTCATCAAAAACACAAACATGGATCATTCTTAAACTACATGATATTATAATATTAAATGAATCCCATCATTTAAATCATCCCACGTTTATATGAAGAATTCGTTAAATTAAGTATTCATATATAATTTGCTACAAATATTACAATATTTATCCTGTAGGATCATTCTACGGTATTTATTAGGATTTAACCGCTTATTAACCCATATAACAATTCGTAATTCTTTCCATTTTATTTAATCTATTTGCCATGATTAACCAAAATAAAGCGTAAAAGAGAGTAAAAGAATGTTTATCAATGTAAATTATATTCAACAATGGTACTTTAGAATATGTCGAATGAGAATTTGAGAAGACTTCATTTTAAAATAATTTACCAATTGTTGTTCGTTGTTCACTTCTATTTCAATTCATGTAGCTTCTTTCAAATGTTAAGCTCAATTGTGCTTTCCTCCCTTTCTGCTCTACTCTATATTGAATGAGCAGGTGAGAGAAATGAGCAAAAATGATTTTTGGCTTATGAGAGTCGATGGTATTCATTGACCGTGGAACGAGTTTGAAAAAGAACCATCGTCTCTGTTGTACACAAAAGAGAATATCCTGTAATTCTGCAGAGTCAAGGTCTCCTCCCAATGAGAATCCAATAACTAAAATTGCTCTTTCATTTTTCCTTGCAAAGTACAAATAAGGCTACAGGACCAAACAACAGCAACCCTACACTTGCCAATCCTCGCCCACCTCATTAACAACCTTTAAAAGGATTCTTAACTCTATTTTTTAAATGTGCAATACAACATGGAATTCTCATTTGAGTAGATCATTTTTCTTTTCCCTTTTCGCCTTTCGAATTTTCAAGTGGGTACACATAGTGATTCATTCAAAACATAATTCGTTAATGCATATAATTAAAATTGCATTTATTTTTTGCACAATACATATATCGATTTCCAAAAAATATAGTTTTTCAGATGCAGATTTCTTGATTTTTTATCTGAATTTTTGAAAATAAATAATTACTCAAAAAGACATTTGTATTTACGCGAAGAAAAAAGAAGAGAATAATTGAGCTTTTATACCAAAATGTGGCAAAGGAATGGGAATTGGTGTTAAAAAGTAATATTAGGTTATTCATCTTCTTCCATCTTTCTTTTCTCTTCTGTTATGCACTGTAAAAAAGTCATTTTGAAACGTTGGTGAAGATTCGGAAGCTGCATGCAGAGGAATGTTAAACGGCAGCAAAGATGACGAGATGATTCCTTCATTCTGCTCTGGTGAATTCATAATGCCGTTTTGCCCTTGACAAGGAAAAGGCTTTTTAATGAACCCACGTTGAATAATTACTGCTGTAATGAATCTTCGTTGCTACTTATACGACTTTATATGTTCAGATGGAATGTCACACGAGTGAGAGGAAAAAAGGACGTTGGATTTTAAACGGTCCTTCATTTTACTTCAATTGCCGCATCTACTTTTGTGACTTTTGCCTATTAACTTCAGTTTCATACATTTTCTCTGTCTCAACATGCATATAAATTACTTGATCAGTTATGTTATGATATTTTGGGCACAACAACAAAATTAAATGATAAACCTTAAATTATCAAAGTATGAAAGTTCCGAGTCGAGGTAAAGACAATAACGCGATTCGTGATGACACTAATGAGAATTCAATGAGTCAATCATAATCAAAGATATGAATATACTTTGAAACCATAAATAAAATAAATTAATCTTCGTGTTTCTCTTTGTTCCTTGTAATACTTTCAAATGATTTCATGTTTGAGTGTAAATGAAATGAGTAGAGGAACAATGAACATCCAAATAATTCCAAATTAATTTCAAGATTTCAATTAATGAAAGAATGCAATGCAAGAACTTAAATATCTACTTAAATACGAGTTTGATACTAACATTCACTAATCATTTTCACAATGTTCATGTAAAGTGTTGCGAAATCAAATCAAATTATTAATCAAAACTTTCTCGTTATTTATAGCTATTAAGATTGTCTATGTAGATTGACTAATATTATACAAAAATTGCAATTATATTAATGAATTGTAAGTATCATTATTAGTTTAAACCTTATGCTAACTTTGTAGTTAATAATGTTTACTACTTTCAACATAATCAGCTCAAAAGACTAAAGGATAATAATAAAATTTTAAAATTTAGAATTTATTCTCAATTTGAATTTTTCGGTGTAATAGAGAATAAGTAGGTATAGAATGTTGTAAAGAAAATTGGATTGTCCCAATTTCTTCTCATCTATACATATTATTTTTGACGTAAAAAGACATTAAAAAATATTGATTAATAATTATGAATTCGTCTTGGCCTGAGTACAAGACTTTGACGATGAATCGACGTTGAAAGTCTGATTGACATGATACGTGGAGTAAAGACGCACAATGGGAGTTGACCCTTTGCAAAGAACAAGACCGTGAAGACTTGAAAGATAAAATAGATATATGGTGATGTGAGGAAAAGATGAGAAAAGGGATGATTTAAAAGAGATCTTGGACGGATGATCTACAAGTACAGTTTTCCCTTGTATTTTTGTCTATATACCTTCTGGTCCCCTCCTAGTTTAGCAAAGGTAGTATTAGGGACGAGCTTGGAGTTTGAGCTGGTGTACAGGTGAGGTTCGGCCGTCTCGGCTCGCCGCCCTCATGAGTGACTCACCCCACTTCTTTTGTCCGCCTCCCTCCATACCTGTTGACGGAATTGAGGAGATCCAACGTCCCTACGACACAGTTTCTCTCCTCAACCTCCTCAATGAACTAATAATAAATTATTCGCCCTTCCTCAAACCTACACACTTTTTTTAATACTCCCATCATTAAAACCAAGGGTGGAAATTTTTAATTGAAACGGACTAATGTCTTGCCAAATCTACTGACAGTCGAATTTGTTGAGAAGTTGAAAAGTTCAAATCTTAATTAATTTAAAATCAAAATTGAAATACTCAGAAGACGTCAGAATTTATTTTTTGTTCAAAAGTTACAATTTGGTACATGACTCTTAAATAATTGTTTACAATCAAAATCAATCAATAATCGTTTAGAATCAAAAAATCAAAAGTAGTTGTAATAATTGAGTGTTTATTTGATAGTTTTTGTGAGTGAACCGGGCGTGATTTGTAGATTTTCGAGAAGAAATTGAAGAAGATGTGAAGTGTTTGTGGTGATATCATATGAGTTTACATTTTAAAAAAATCCACGCTAGTTATCACATTAGCATCCACAGTAGTTAATATATAACGTTGTTAAATCTTTTCGTCGGCCCATGCACATTAATTCATTGCTCAAACGACAAGTCCAAATAGAGAATGAGTCAATGAAGAAACCTCGCATTGCTCTCGTCCTTTCCTCAATCACATCTCTTTAAAGAGATCGGAAACTTTGCGTGGGGGCCTTTGAAGTCTTTGTGTAATCTTTAAGGGAGAAGAAACACTTTCACAATTTAACTTCCACGATTCGATCATGTTTCGACTTCGGGGACACCTGGTTCTGTTTCTTCTATTCTTACCTCTAATTAGAGGGCAAAATGGGTAAGTGGCTTTCCACATTCAATTCAAATCCCCGTTTATTCATTTGTCACGTTTAATTTGATGTGGGAATAATGTCAAATGGCATATTTTTTATATTTATTCTTCAATTCTCATGTATTGCATGCCATTTGTGCATTCATTTAAATACTATTAAACTATCCTGTTTAAATGCGTAATTGAATAAGTGATTTTTCACATGAATTGCAAGTAAATACTCATAATATGAGAGACTGATGTCGTGTAAGTTTAATTTTTCCGGTTTATTGTTATTTAACAAGAAATGAATTAGAGAGTTGAAAGTGAATTCAATTGTTTCATATATGAAATGTTTTATATCTCTTTCCAGACAAATAATGGGTGTTTGATTTCAACTTTTGACTTGGATTTGTTAATTTTTTAAATACAATTAATTTAACAGTGGGACGTATACGGTGATAGCTCCCAAGACATTGAGACCCAATCTTCCATACAACGTGGGTGTGAGCGTCGACGCCGACTCCTCTGTGAATCTCGTCGTGTCAATCCGAGCCACTCACAGCTCAGGCGGTTCAACTTCCTCAACTCAACAGTCCGTCGTTGAACCAGGAAGATCGCAAATTGTGACTCTCAATGTAAGGTTTTATTTTTTATTAATAATAATTATACTCTGCTAAGCTGCTCGGGATTTAATTAACAGAGATTTGTTTATATGCTTTAATTGTGTTTCTGTATATGGTTATCTAAATATTTTAATTGGGATTAAAGGTGGGAGATTTGACTGATGGTGGAACGTACAACTTGACTGTTCGAGGTACGGGCGGTCTCAATTTTGAAAATACGACAGAACTTCAATTTTCATCAAAAAGCTCTTCGCTTCTTATTCAGACTGACAAACCTATTTACAAGCCAGGTAAAGCACATCTAACTAATTATTGATTATTTTTAATGAATTGAATTAAATAAATATTCATTGTATTGATTTTGTTTATTTAATTACATTTTATTTAAATGATTTTTAATTTTTAGGAGAAAAGGTTCAATTTCGAATTTTGTTATTGGATCGATCCCTTCGTCCCAAAGGCCCAGGACCTTTAACGATCCTCGTAAAGGACAGCCAGAGGAATGTGATTAAGCAATGGCAAAATGCAATTGTGCAAAGAGGAGTATTTGGAGATGAGTTGAAGCTGAGCAGCGAACCAAATCTCGGCGATTGGACAATAGAGGTGAAGTCGAAGAGTCAGAAAGAAAATCACGTTTTTACGGTTCTTCAATATGTTCTTCCGAAATTCAACGTCGAAATTGAGCTTCCACATTATGGAACTTTCAACGAGTCAAAGATTATTGCCAGAATAAGATCAACGTAAATTTTTAATTTATTTTAAACGTTTTAATTATTTAATTTATTTTAATCAATTTGTTAAAAGGTACGTTTATGGAAAAGCTGTGAAAGGCGAAGTTGTGGTCTCTGCATATCCGATGATTCATTCTAATTATATTCAACCTGTCTTCTCAGGTTTGTTCAAGTCTTAAAATCAAACCATTGAACAATCATACACATCACTGAATAAGTATTTAATATAAATTTTAAAAAATTCTTATATGTATTTTTAAATTTTAGGCGTTTCTAGAAAAACTGTTGCAATTGACGGAGTCGCTGATGTTGAATTTGACTTTACAAAAGAGCTTGGGTAAATATAATAATCATTAATTTTTAAAAAATCTTATGTTAATTTTAATATTTCATTCAACTAATTTTTTAATTATGAATATTCACAGATTAACTGACGATTATCAGCGATTAGTCAATGTTGAAGCAATTGTGACGGAAAGTTTAACCAATAGACAACAAAATGCCTCTAGACCCATCACACTCCATAAATATCCATATAAGATGGAAATTATCAAAGGAACTGAGTCTTTCAAACCAGGACTCCCGTATACGATCACCATTAAAATCGCTACCCAAGACGACGTTCCGATTTCTGATCCTCGACGAGACGCCTTGACCGTCAAACATGGATTCTCATACAATCATGAAGAGTTTAAAACGAGCAATTATTTTATTCCTGAAAATGGCCTGGTCACCCTCACCTTCCCAACACCGAAAAACGACTCACTCGTCGTTCTCGGGATTGAAGCTACTTACAAAGAACTCACTGAATGGTTCCCTGCCATTCAAAAAGCTCTTTCTCCTTCAAGAACTTATATTCAAGCTTCCATTCTCACTAAAAATCCAAAGGTAATTGGTTAATTTAAGTTTGCATATAGTAAATATAAGTATAATTAAATATATAAATTTTTTACTTGAGCCTTTACTAATGTAAGCAAACTCTTTTAATTTAATTTAAAATCATTATATCATGTGAAATCCAATTCAACTTTATTTCTATTTCAAAGGTAAATGAAGATATTGAAGTTCAAGTTCAATCCACGTCACCATTTAGTTCTCTAACATATGCACTTCTTGGACGAGGAGATTTGATTTTAACTCGACGACTTAATATTCCGACTCCACAATCCTCCCTCAACTTTCAACTTCTTTCTCCTCGTTTCTCATCTCCCAAAGCCACTTTAATCGTTTACTTTACACACAATGATGAGATTGTAGCGGATTCGATTGAGTTTGACGTTACGGGAAGTTTAGACAATTTCTTAAGTTTGAGTGTTAGCAGTTCGGAAAGTGAGCCTGGAAGGGAAGTGGATGTTCTCATCAGTGCAAAGCCGAATTCTCTCGTTGGAATTAAAGGAATTGATCAATCAGTTTTGATTCTCAAGGCAGATAAAGACATTAATCTTGAAAGTGTCAATCAAGAGCTTCGATCTTGGAATATTAACAATGAGAAAGAAATTAGGTACCGAAGATCACTAATTTCCCCGGGCTCAACGTCAACTGCCTCTAAAGTTTTTGAGGTCGAATTTTATTTCCATTTACTAATTATAATACTTATAATTAATAAGTAATTATTTTGAAAATAAATCAAAAATACAAATGAATGTAAATTAAGTTAAGTTATTTTTATGTTTGTTGATTTTACAGGATGCTGGAGTAGTGATTTTAACGAATGCCTTGGTTCATGAACAGCCGCCAATTGGTATGAAGAATTTTTGATATTTTCATATTACTTAATTTTTAATATAGATCATTATTTTAATTATTCATGAACAAAACATCCAAAAAGTTAAACAGTTATGGTCCAACTATAAACTTGTCATTGAATGATGAGAACAGTTTAAATTTTTAAACTGGAACTTTCAATTTGGATATTCACCAATAGTTCAGATTTTACAAATATTTGAAAGAGTTTTCACGATACAACGCCATTAGACTTAATTAGCTTTGTATTACTACAAACAACAAAACAATGTATATTTTGATTTTTATACAATAAACTTTCGCTTATGCAAACAAGTTCCAGTAAACTTTGTTTTATAATGAACATTTAGGGTAAATTGGATGCTTTCGGGGAACCTTGATTTGGGCTTGAAGGTTATTTAATTATCTTATGCTCAAATTTCTAGTGTCGTTTAGATCCTTCAGACGTCTTGATGATGATGTTGAAATGCTGAAGGGATTTTCAAATTCCGATTCAACGAGGAATTTGGACTTGATAGATAATGGTGGTGGTCGTATCGAGATTGAAAAAATCAAAATTGAAACTCGAAAATATTTTCCAGAAACTTGGCTTTGGGAATCAATTTACGGAGAAGGGTAGAAATATATTTCTGATTATAAAACTAGGTATTAGCTAATCAGCTATCAATAAGTAATAAAAGGCCTATTAATAAATAGCTTTTATTGAGCAAAGTAAGATATATCTTATATTGCTTTTTATGCCTTTTTTACGAAATATAAGTATGTAGGTAGTTATATTACAAATATACTAAATTCTTGCTTTTTCCCTCTAAGTAGTCAAAAAGATTGATCTTTATTTCAAGCTAATTGCTTAATTTTTATAACATTGAACTATAATACTTACAAGTAAATTACAAATAGATTAAAATAACTTTTATTAAATATTTGGTAAACGTGAACATAGATAATTTAATAAATGTACTTGTGTTGTCTCTTTGTGAATTCTTGTTAAATTGTGAGCGACGGGGTCTCGTTTATTTAAATATGATTAATATAATCCATACTAATTGGGATCGTTCCGCTTTAAATTATAGTTTTCTACCGCGCGAATTTCCAAGATGATTTACTAATTAGCCCCGAAGCGGAGTCGAGTACGAACCTTGTAGAAAACTCACCACGCCTTCGAAAATTTTTCCCTGAAACATTCATATGGGAAACGTTAATTGCTGGGTAAATTAACAATATTAATTTCTCTTTTAACATACCTACAATTACTTGATTAACAGACTTATGAAAGTTTCCAAATGGCTGCACTTTTAGTTTCACATGTTACTCTGCGTGTTTAATAATGCTTAATGAATCTTTTTATTAGCTCAATTCATAATTTAAAAAACTTAGAGATCATGACTAGAGCTTAAGATAGTTATAAAGTTAGCTACTAAATTGCTAAACATAAATGACAACTCATATAGTTAATTAACCAATATCATATCTTCTTTCACACACCACCTTCACTTTCACCAATATTTTCATTTTACACTTCTCTCAATTTCACCCATTTACCTCACTTCACCACAAGCTACAAAAAGATATTTATTCCATAGTTATTTATTTCAGCAAAGTTTATTTGTTCAAAATGCTCTCTAAAAGCTCTGTATGGAAAATTGAGAAAGGAGTTTGTGAAAAGTAGAAGAAATTGGGGTTCTATTGTATATAGGAGCGTTTAATCCAACAATAGCGATGACTCGACCTTTCCGTCCGTTTGCTAAAGGCCAAGCGCCTTCGGGGTCACTTCGCCCTGACCTGGGCGCAGCCATTCCTTACATCGGACCAACGAGGCCTCCAAGGGCCGGCCCTTACGCCTTCTCTCGAAATCCTCCAAGCAAATTGACCCCACATAGAGTTTTCTTTTCTCAATTCAAACTCGTCCCTGGCCCGACTTGGATCTTCTCAAATTTTACCATTGGGTATCTGTCGACTCTCCTTTCTTTTCTTTTTCTATCTATTATTTGAGTAATTTTATGACTATTTGGCATGTTTCTCTTGTGTATGATAAAAAGGCTTTGATTTTTTGCACCAGTTGTTGCAATTCATTGTTGCTTTTATATTTAATTTAGCAATTAATTTTATTTTCATGATCGTTTCATTTTTGAAGAATTGGAAGAGCTAAATAAATAAGCAATGATAAGGCATGTAAATTATTTAACATAGGGATTTAAAATTATAAATTGTGGATATGTAGGTTTGATGGCAAAACTTCAATTCGAAGAAAAGTTCCAGATACGATCACTTCATGGATTCTTTCTGGGTTCTCTTTGGATCCCGTATTTGGTCTTGGGGTTGTGGACGAGCCGTTCAAACTTCGCGTCTTCCGTCCTTTCTTCATCTCACTCAATGTACCTTATTCAATTGTGAAGGGAGAATCCTTAGGAGTTCAAGTCCTCGTTCACAATTACCTCTCAAGAGACACAGAAGCCACGGTCACAATTGACAATTCGAATAATCAATTCTTGTTCTCTCAAGATGAGAATGAAGTCGAATCAAGTATTTTGTACATTAATTTTATTATTTGAAAATCCATTAATTTTAAGTTAAAATGATGTTTTTATTGATCGGATTTTTTTTGATTAAAAATATTTCAATTTTTTGTTTTTTGAAAAATAGAATTGGAACTTTTCCGAAGTCAAAAAATGAGCGTGAAAGCCAATTCAGTGGAATCCGTCACGTTTCTGATCACGCCAACGAAAATCGGACCACTTGACTTAAATGTTAAAGCCACTTCCAGAATTGCCGGTGATGCTCTAGTGAAACCCATCATGGTTCGACCACCCGGACAACCACAGAAACTCAACAAGGCCATTTTGATCGACTTGAAGAACGGGCAAAATGAAAGAATCAATCTCACTGCCATTTTCCCTCCCAAACGAGTTCCAGATTCGGATTTTGTAAAAGTCTCTGTCATTGCGGATATTCTTGGGCCGTCCATTTCAAATTTGGATAAGCTCTTAGGTACAAATCCTATGATATTTGAGTCATTTTAACTCATTTCAAATGTCTCATTTGTTTAATCTTTATTCTCATATCTTACATTACACTTTTAATAGAGATGATGCGTGATGATGCAATTTATTTTTTGTATTCAGAAATGCCTTTTGGATGCGGTGAGCAGAATATGATTCACTTTGTTCCGGACATTGTCATCCTGGAATATTTACAAGTTTGTTTTTTATATCTTATTATTTTTAATGAGAATGAGTGAAACACTATAAGAGCTTGTGTATCTTCTTTTACATCATAATGAATTGATCTCTGATCGTTTTTTACTTTGGCATTTTGATACCTATGAGAGTTTGTTTAATGACTCAGATGAGAGCAATAATGCGTAGGAAGTGTGTGGGAGTCGGAGGCTCCTACCCCCATAATGTAATTTTTGCATAATTCATATATAAAAATTTGCACATGAATGACCTCAAATCATCCTCGGTTATTATTGTGCAATGATCCTCTCGCCTATGTTTTATAAAAAATGATTCTTTGTGCTATCAGCCCTCTTAAGCTATAGATGCCATTTCTCTTAAAATTTTGAATAACTTGCTTTAGATCACCTACTTTCTTTTCTTGTTGTATGAGTGTGAATATAAATATGGTGGAATGCATGAAGTTTTTCAACAATATATGTATGGACTTTCACATAAAGTTCATTTTTATACGATACGAATAATATTCTAATGTTTTTTATTGAAGAATATAAAAGATTTAAGAAAAAGGGGTGAATGGGAAAATAAGAAAGGCTCAATTGATGCGTGAACTCCTCTTTAGATTCTTTTTGGTTGAATGAAACTTTGAATATTGAGTGATTCGTGGATTTTTGAATTTCCAAAGTTTTCTCAAGTCTTGAGTGGAGAGCAGCTTTGTGAAAGTTAATGTGATGATTTGACACTTTCTAGACGACTCGTCAGTTGACGGATGAAGTGAAGGCAAAGGGAGTGAATTTCCTTGAAACTGGGTATCAACGGGAATTGTCGTATAAACATGAAGACGGTTCTTTCTCTGCATTTGGAAAATCTGATTCCTCTGGCTCAACTTGGCTTACTGCCTTCGTCGCTCGTTCTTTTATTGCTGCGATGCCGCACATTTTTATTGAAAAAGGTGACTTTTAATTAATTCTATCAAATATAACAGCATTTTTACTAATTGTAATTTTAAAATTCTTAATTAGGAATACATTAACAATATATTTACCAACTTTGATATAAGTAATAATTTAACCTTTTAACCTAATTAAATAATTTTTCAATAGATAATAAATAACTTTCTAAAGAAAATGATTCTTATTTGACATTTTAGAAATCATTGAAAAATCTCTCGCTTGGCTCATTTCTAAACAATTACGTGACGGAAGTTTCCCTGAAGTCGGCAAACTCTTTGACACTGATTTGTCTGGTGGAAGTTCCAAGGGAGTTGCCCTCAGTGCCTTCGTGGCTCTTGCCCTCATTGAGGCCGAGAGTTCAAGAGAGATCCGAACAGAATCTCATCTCTCAACGGCGATCAACCAAGCGCTTGACTTTGTTTCTCGTGGTTTGGAGAGAACCGATGATGTGTATGCTTTGGCCATTGGAGCTTATGCTCTCAATCTCGCTTCTCATCCCTACAAGGACATTGCATTCAATCTCTTAGAAGGACAAGCTAAGCATTCACGTAAGATCCTATTCATTTTTTGCATTATTGTTATATGAATTGACAATATACTGATACAATATACAATGTATCAGTACCCAATTGAATACATAATTAAATTAATAATGTACAATTTATTAATAAGATAGTCATGTGTTAGTAATAATTTTATTGAACTTTTGTAGAAGATGGAGGAGAAAAATATTGGGAGCCGAAAAAGACGGAGTTGGATGAAAAGAACCCATGGACGAGATTGAACGCGAAGCCAGCTACTGTTGAAGCAACCTCTTATGCTCTTCTCACTTACGTTCTAAGGAATCTCATCGGTTTGTTTGATCATCTCATTTGCCTCTCTTTGATTTGGTTCGACTGTTCAATTTATTATGTTTTCAATTAGGCGATGCGGTTCCAGTGGTTAAGTGGCTATTAGGACAACGGAACGCTGAAGGAGGATTCATCTCAACGCAGGATACAATTGTTGGGATTTCGGCATTGGCCAGATTTGCTCGAGCCACCCGTGCTCCCTATACAAACATGAACATTAACATCATTCACGAAGGAGGAACTCAACCAATTAACATCAACTCGGACAATGCAATTATTCTTCAGGAAATTAATGTAAATTTTAAATCCATTGAATTTTATATTTGAATTTTACAATTTTAAAATTAATTGAAAACATTTCATATAGTCACAATGATTAATTGTTTTATACTAACAGCTTCCAGCGACAACGAGGAGCATAAGCATTGAAAGTTCCGGCTCAGGCATAGGATTAGTCCAATTGAGTTGGGGATACAATTTGGAAGTCACAGGCGCTTGGCCTCTTTTCAGCATCGACCCCCAATTGGATCGTAAATCCGACAGTAATGAGATTCACCTCTCACTCTGCACTCACTTTGTGGGGAATGAATCGAACATGGCCGTGATGGAGGTCAACTTACCAACAGGATTTGCAATTAATACAGACCGACTTCCAAATCTTTTACATTATCCTCAAGTAAATTCATATTAATTTTTTATTTATCACTATTTATGTAATTATCATGGACAAGTAATTAAATGAGTAAAGTTAGTTAATTTAATTGTTAATTTAAAAAAAAATTTTTAGATAAAAAGATATGATACGGAATTAGGAGACTCGAAACTCGTGATGTACTTTGAGTCCCTCAATCAGACTCAAGTCTGTCCGTCCGTGTCGGCTTATAGAGTTTTTCCTGTGGCGCGGCAAAAGAGATCTTTCGTCACCGTTTACGATTATTATGATAGTACTAGAAGAGCAAGGTTAGAGAAAATTAATCTCTTTTTAAATGAATTCAACGATTTTAAATATTTATTAAATATTTTAAATAAAGAAGTTGCATTAACGTATCCTCTTGTTTAGGCAATTTTACTCATTGTCCAAAGCTGTGACAATCTGTGACGTGTGTGATGAGCGAAGTTGCTCGGCTGAGTGTCTCGTGGCTCGTCAACAGAAAGCTGAGGAGAATAGCCGAAAAGGAGAACCCTCCAGGAGTGCCAATACAATGAATCTCTCAATAGGGAGTCTCCTCCTTTTCATCATTGCAAAACTACTTAATTGAAACTCGTCAAGGACCTGAATGTGTTAATTAGTTAACTAAAAAAATACTGTATAGTAGGACCATTAATTTTTTTGAATCTCGGTTTATATTTATGTATTTACTTTTACTCATATGGAACAATATTAACTTATTTTAACAAATGAAATAAAATACAATTTAATTTTTTGAACTAAATAGGGAATTTAAAAAGGTTTATTTTAGAATAATATTGACTTACTTTTATTTTTTTATTTAACGCTATTTTTATTGCTGACATTATAAACTTGTATAGATCAAAAGGTCGTTTACAAGATTAATTAGAAATGTAATTGAAATGAGTAATTTAATGAGAGGTGGGAGATGAGAGACGAGAAATTGTTTGGAGCATGAAGGAGATGAGGTGAATGAGATTTGAATATTTACTTCGCATCTCATCTCATGATTAAAGAGAGAAGCCGGGGAGACCTCTCAATATTTATGATTTATGTTTCTGGTGAAAGCTCAAGGGAAATTTCGGATCCTCCACCTCATTTTATTACTTCCACACGCACCAATTGAGGGGAATTTGCCTTTATATGCAAACCTTCCTCTTCATTTCAACTTTTCTTCCTACTCCCAATATACCCAACAATGAGCTTAATGATCTACTCAAATCATCATTTCAATATACTGGATAAGAAGATGATATAATATATTATAATTATACGACCAGGTTCATTTGTTCATTTTTTCCTATAAAAAACTTTTCTCAGGAAGAATTCTAAAAGTATAACCTATAAAGAAAACCTTAACAAAGAAAAAGTGAGAAATCTAAATTGAATTTTCATCTTTTGAACTTCAATTCCTTAAATTCCATTTCTTTATTCAGTTGAAAAATATAAATTTAAATTGGGTTTGAAAGTTATTAAGAGAAATGGGTGAATGAATTAATTTGAAAGAACGAGAATTTGTTCAGTTAATTTACAAGAATGTGGCGTGTTCTGAGAAAGACGGGTGATTTATGTTGATCGATGAGATCATGTGACTTTTTCTGCTTTACTGGCATTAGCTCCTTCTCATTATCCCCGAAGCGAGTCAAGGACCGTTCATTTAAAACCGAATTAGGCTCCTGGGCTCGTGGGCTCTCAAGATCCATTTTCATCCCTCGTTGCCTCCAGAAGAGTTAGTTGCTGATGGTTAAGCATATACTGATCTGATACAATATCTAATACAAAAGGATTGACAATCCGATAAGAATCAAATCATCATTTAATTTCGTTTTCTCGATTCATTTCCAAATATGATTCTCATCATTATTCATCATGGTATGTTTTACATCATTTTTAAGAAAAATAACATTTTCACGCTACGGAACATTTATTCAATTTACTTTACAATTAATAATCAGAGTTTCTAAACTAAATACTCCATTTGGAGAATGTATTAAAGAAAGCTCAGCATCAGGGACAAACAATTAGGTAATCGCTCAAATATATGGATCACAATGCGTGAGTATGTATTTAAGTGCAAAATGTTCATACACAGTATGTAGTAGTATATTGAGTAGGTAAACATGTTTAGTAAATACTAAATCATATATCATAATCATAACATACTTATATAGGCAATATTATTTAGCAGTGCAGCAATGTTTATTGTTCAGCGTTGATTATTTAGAAATCCGTAGAAAGGGATGAAAAGAGCCGCTCTGCGTAATTTGTATGTCTGAAAGCAGAGAAGGCCGCGTAAGATCATCAACTGATAATTCGTATTCAGTATACACGAGGGAAATGGGAAGGTATATTAATTGAACATTGTTAGTATATTAATGGGATGGATCTCTTTGCATAAAGGACATGAGTGATGAATGATCATTTCATATGGGTTTTATTGAACGTTTAAAAGGGCTTTGAATGGGGGTGAGACGAGAGGAAGCTGGAGATCTTTGGGTTTTGGGATGAAAGGTCTCTGGCCGGCTGCGGATCGCTCGAACCCTCTTCATTCTCTCTTTACTTCCACCGCTTATAAATCTTTAGAAGAGGAGCGAAGAGGGAAAGTATCGATTTTGGCCGATTGCCTGCCACTACGACTCCTTACATTATGCACGAGGCGGGGGCCGCCACATTGACCCAAACGTATCTTCCTTTGGTCCGTAATTATTCCCTCATTAGCTATGCAATGTGTCTTTAGCCCTCATTGTATTCTACAAAGATTCAATTTTTCTCCACATCCCCTCACATTCCCTTCTGTTACATTTCCCCTTGATATGAGAATATGGTCCTATTTGGCTCCAAGGAGCAGGATAAGAAAGACAAATTGTTATTAATATGTATTCACCGTCCCAGCTTTTCCGCTTCTTCCACTCAATGTGAGTTTCAAAATCTCGGCTTCACTGCAGGAACCAAATAGAAAATAGGAAGAGACTCTGTGTATAATAATGAGATTATTCTAATTCTCTTCAATCTCGCTAGTTTAAAGTCTCCATTTCACATGTACGTGGACAGTGCATTATGCAAATATATACGAGGCTCTTTGTCTGTAGTATGGAGTATCTTATACTTACATTACCTTCTATCTTGTACTTTTGTTAAATATATTGTTATATAGAGGGTAAGATTGAGTTTAATGTTAATGAAATAAGTAGTGCAGTAATAAGCTTTATTGTAACAATAGGAAAATGAGAATTTAAACTGCGAATTTAGTGAGTGTAGTCAGAGTCTTCTTTGCATATTTTAGTATATCTTTGTGAATTTGGATAGATCTATAAATCTAAACCAAATAATGCTCAGAATGGTCGAAGGTGAAAGGACTTTTAAAGAAAGCTATGTAGTAACGTTTAATGATTATGGCTTCTACTTGGGACATAATGAACAGAGGGAGAAAGAAGTGACGAGGAAATGTCTATAATTTAAATAAACATGAGAAACATTCAATGAGGTGATGAAGACGTTCTTGTATGTAAAGAGAAAACAGAGAGGGATTTTCTTCCTTTGGCTAATGAGCCAAAGTTTCCTTAACTGTGAGAGGCTGCGAGTGCGGATGTTCCTCCGGCTTCCTCATTTAATTCAAGTCCTCTGCATGATGAGTCTCCCTTTGAAGCGGTGACGTCCCCACTCAACTCTTGGTTAAAATATTTACAAGAATTGCGTTTGGACAATCAAAGCCTCTTAGGAGTTAAGTTGAATCCGTCAGTTTTCGGCGTTTAGGCTCCGTTGCGTATTCTTTTCTCTCAAGTTCCTTTCTTACCTACTCAAGTATTTGACAAGATTTCAATTTGTTTAACAAAAATTTAAAGAATTTAAAAGGGACATATTTAAAACGATGCATAATGACAAATTAAAAAATGAAAATTTTTGAGATAGATTTGGGATTTATCAAAGTCTTGGAATTGTTGAATGAAAGAAAGTGGAAGAGGAGGAGAGATGATGATGGTGAGAGACGTGAAGGGGAACTGGAAGGTGGAAGTGAGGTAGTCGAGGAATTAAAGGGCGTCATGGAGGCAGCTGGACTGGGTCGAGGGCCACGAGCCATTCAGGAACCCGCACCTTTGGAAAGATGAAAAGGGCGGATGGCAGATGTGAGTGGACGGAGCCGGAGGGCCAGGAGGATAATAGAGAGTTAAAGAGGGGAAGGTCCTGGGAAGCTCCACTTTTCACCTGGCCCATTCACCACACGGCCAGACAGATGCGCCCAAATTCCCGACCCTTCCCCAAGGACCAGCACAAAGGGCCCACCAAATACACTCCCATACATCTAGATAGCCACTACAAGAACCCGCTGCTTCCTCGTCTTCCATTCACGCTCAACTGAACAAGGCCTTTAAAAACGTCTCCTATAAGGACAATTCCTTGAAATTGGACTCATCTCGAAGGCTCTTTTTTCCTATCCTTATCTCTATATTAATATAACTTCATATATTCATATCAAGTTTCTCAATTCTTTTAATATGCAGAAATTACAAAAAGTAAGTGAATGAACGGTGAAGGTACAATTGCTATGAAAACTTGATATTAGCGTCCTAGGTATAGGAATGATTCAAATGTTTCACCAATAAATAAAAATCAAAATTCTTTAAGTATTTTTAATTTGATTGTTATTAAATGGCGAAACATTTAAATCATTCCTATACCTAGGACGCTAATATCAAGTTTTCATAGCAATTGTACCTTCACCGTTCATTCACTTACTTTTTGTAATTTCTGTATATGGACCAAAATTTTGATATAAAAATATAAAACAGATTCAATATTATAAAATTATAAATAATATCAATTTACATTCAATTTATTTACAACTACTTATTAGACACATAAAAAATACTTAATAGTTGAAGTTTGCCCATATATTTATGTTTAGAGTTTGACCTAAGAAAATAGTTCGGTATATAGGCATAGATATATGTATACCTTGTTCCGGTTTATTTTATAAATAGGCAATTCACCATGTACCTTCTTTTTCTCCAAGCCATCTTTTTATGCTTTAAAAACTCGCCATTGATGTTTTACAACATACCGTTTGAATCCCGTTATTTATCTACTATTTACAAAAAATACATGAAGGAACATCTAAACTATTTAATATGAAGTATAGAATACTAAATTGCTCAATTCACTGAATGTCCATGAATAAAATGGGCGGCCAAGGGTTTTGGCCAGGAGAATTCGACTTTAGTTTTCATACATTAACGTGTGTGAGTGAATAAAGATGTGGGGTACAGGAAACAATGGGTTGGGAAGCGTGATGCTTTCTCTTTGTTCCCAATATAGTCCTCAAGGGAAAATAATTCTGAATTCGGGAGCGATGGGTTTGGATTCATTTCCTTCATAACCGGATGGATTTTACTTTTCATGAACAATTTACCTCACTCACACACAATAATGCTTTTTACCCTTCTTCCTTTCACAATCTCCACTTCCCCACGAGACAAAAAGATGGAAATAAAAAACACACAATTGGGATACGAGTTCTCAGACGAGGAAAAAACTGATGGTTGCAGTAGTGCAGTGTAGATCTGGTTGTGTGAAGAATAATCATTAGATCCTTTTTTCTCATACACATGTAGGCATTATATTCCACCCGGCTGAATGGAGAAACTCGGACTCTCAGTTGGGTTCTTCATGGAACATCAATTGAGAAAATAAAAATCACGACATTCCCACAATCAAATGAACCATTTGAAAACCTTAAATGTTCTTTTACACTATTGCTCAATCCGGCCCAAAGAGACATATTAATTTAAACATGAGATTTAGCAAGAAATGCTTTTTTCAAAAAATACCAAATGTACATTAGAACTTAATAGAATAAAGTAAAATTAGGTTAGGCTTGTATTAACTAACTTACGAATTGACAGTCTGACTGTCAACCGAAACCCCAACGTTCAATTGATCGGATGGGCAAAGAAATTAATGAGATTTCCAAATTGAGTAAGGGTTCAAAAGGCTAATAGAATAAAGCAGATGATGGGAAAGAGATCTTTGCCATTAATATTCCATAAATACACATTTATATGAAAGGATGGTATAGGGAATAGAAGGGTAAATGGATTTGTGGATATAGGAAGATAATGAGGGTCGCGTGAGGGCCAATTTCCTCCCAATTCCCACCTCATTCATGTTGACATTCAAAAACCCGAGAGTTTTAAGCCCGAAACCAAAAGATCAATCACTTTGGAAGCAAATGAAAAAGGGGGCGGCTGTCCTAATAACAAATACGGGAAATACGCATATCAAGTCCTAAGTAAATATCATCATTATTTGTTATGATCAAATATAATTCTAGCTACACCATATTGTCTACATAAATTATATAATATGAAAATACTATAATGAACATAACATGGAGATCATTACTATTTCTATCATATAAAAGTTATTAAGTATTAATGTAAGCTTTTCTTAAGCAATTTGCTCGTACACGATTCACAGACATATCGCATTCTCCACACAAATAGTTCAAAAGAACATGCTAGGTAATATTACACGACATAAATTAACTTGCGTAAACAAGTATGTTTAATAAATTTATTGAGACAAATACAGTATCATTTCTATCTTACTTATACAGAAACATGTATTTATATAAGTAATTAATTCTTTGCCAAAACATGCCTTAAATCTGGAGCAATTTCAATCTAGATAAAAAATTACCTACGAACAATTACAATACTAAAAGTTATTAAAATCTAAATTAAATTTTACAACATGACTTATATTTTATTTATGACTATTACTGTATGCTTTCATAGTAAAAATATTTGACTTTTTGAGTGAACGAAATGGGAATTTGAAAAGTTTGGTAATAATGTCAAATAAATATTTTGACTTGAAAAAGGTATATAAAGGCAAGCCAATTGTTAAATAAGCATTAAAGGCGAGTTATGTATGTGAGTGATGTGGTGATGTGTATTCTTTAGCTTTCTCCTTTAACAAGAACTCGGGTTGTTGGGAGTCGTCAGAGTGGGCGGGAATTTGAGGACGTTTAGGGTGTGCAGGGTGCGACGTGGTTTGATACTCTTTCAATATAGGTTTACATGGAATCCTTTAAGCATACGAGCAAGTCGTCTCCCTATGCCTCTCCCACCCAGGCCAGCGGGTTTAAGTAAGTATAGGAAGAGTGTATGCATTGCAGAGCTCCACCCCAAAAGATCAATAAATGAAATGATTCTGTGGAGTGTGGAGAGAGAAAAGTCTTGGTCTTCTTCTTCTCCTTCCTCATTAGCTCCAAAAGAGTAATTTCTCTCAGGCGTTGATGATGAACATTCCACACGAGCCCTTATTTATTATTTAAGGCTCCAAGGGAAGACACAGGGTGGGAGGGAGGAAACTGGACTTTCTCCCTTCATCCCACGCCGTCCGTGCTCATGCTTTCTCCTCATTCTCCTCACTGCAGATGAACATTTCCTTCTCCTACTTTACATATAGAGAGTCCCTCTCGCATTGAAGACTCCTCGCCTGCATGTCTTCCCATATCAATGGAGTCTTCCTTCCATGTGGACTCTTTTTCCTCTCAACTCTTCCCTTTACATACTTAGCCACTTAAAAGTTTAATGAATTGGTTCAAAAACTTGAGAGCCAATCTCTCTATGATGATGCTTGGCGCTCTCCTTTATAACTATTTAGGACAATACGGGAAGAAAGATCTTTTATTCTCTCCCCTCCCAAACTTATTCATCAACTTTTCAAACTTAATCTTCTTCCCCAATTGTTTTATCTTTCCGACTCTATTCTCTTCACTCATCGACCCAAGCATATTTATATGTATCTCCTTCTCAATGATTCTCCATTTAACCTGCCCAATTATCATGAGATGAGTATGAGTTTATTGAACGGCTACCTTTACACGTCAATGACTATTGGCGGGAGGAAAAAGTTTCAAATATTTTATATTATATCCACAAAGCCGAAAAAATCAATAAAAGTGAGCGAATAAAATTTAAAATTTTACCATTTGTATAATATGCTTTTGTAGAAAGTTATTATAATCTTTCAAAATAGTTTATGCAGAAAATGATGTCCAACATTTAAAAAATGACTAAAGTTAAATATATGGATAGTGTGTGTGTTGTTTGATGAAGGGTTAGTCAAAGGTTCCTCACCGGTTCGAATGGTGTAGAGGTCCGGGGTCTGGTGGTTGACTGAGCCTCGCGTGGGTCGAGGGGAAGAATGTCGAGGAAGAAGGCGCGTGCCAACTGCTCCTCTCCAGAACACCCTTGAGCCCAAAAACCTCCGGCACGCATCTGACTCCCAAACACACCTGGACGGTATAGATGTACCTTCGAAGGCCGTGTAATTACTACGAACCCTCCTTCCTCAATTACATTAGACCAGCTTCCTCTCTCATCCCCTCACACACGTGTGTCCTGTCCTTTTCAAGGGACAGAAGGTTCAGCCACGACTTACAGCTAAAACCACTTTTTATAATCTATTCACCTTGGATAAAAATGAGAAGAAAACGGTTCATCGATATGACTCAAAAATTAAAAACTGTAAATTTCAACGGACTTGTGCGTATTATCTCAATAATCCACCATTGACTAAATTTGTAATTAATTTATATATAAATTATACAAAGAACCTTGAATGAAATAAAAAAAAACAATACGATTAAATGTTAGTTGTAAATACGAAAAACTTTTATTTTATTTTACATCAATTTATAAGTTAATATTACAACAATGTTAAAAGTCTATAATAGAAGACTTTTTTAGTTCATTAATTAAAGAGTAAAAAGAGACTATTCTTTTCTAGCAGGTATACATAGGAATTCGCTATTGATTTCTAATTAAGAAATGATGAAGAAGATTGTTTTTCATTAGTTCTCATACTATAGGTATGAGAAAAGGGAGATGCGGGGATGTTTGGAAGATTTTGAGTTCAGTGCGGAAGATTCCCCCTCCTCACTGCGGGCAAAAGTCTTCCCAGACATAGTCCCTATATCCACTCCACACAGATATATCCTCCTATATGGGCGGAGGAAAATCCCGGAATCAAGAAGCTGAGTAGAATATTATTTGTTCATATTATGCTTCAACGGGGTTGATCATCATAATGATGCTAGTAAAAACTCAGGGATTTATTCTTGTCAAGCAATAGAGCATCAAAGGTGCGGCGTCCTTCAGTGCAGATGTTCTCTCGTGAGTCCCTTGACGAAGGGGATTCCGGTGAAAGGGACTTGGCCCTGGTACTTGATATACTCCTCTCCAAAGAATTGAAGGAGCGTTGCCTCTTCGTAAGGGATCCGTCGAGCAAAGAAGTTCCATGTAGCTGCTGCGTACAATATCGCGCAGACTGGATTCCCAAGCAGGATCTAATAAGGGAGAATTCTTTGATTAACTATAACTACATTAGACTTATTTACCCCGATGAGTTTAAATACTCCGCTCCGGTGTTTCAATAGCTCCTTCAAATGTTTAATTAAAACACCCTGAGCATTCGAAGCCACTTAAGAGCTTAAGACACACCCAGTGCAAGCTCGTTCTGCAATTTATTCTTTAAAAGAGTTGGAGACATTTGGATTAGCAAGAGAAAAATGCAAACCTGGGTCCCAACGGCCCATAGAGCCCATCCAGCATAAGACGGGTGACGGCAAAGAGCATAAGGGCCCGACGAGACGAGTCGGTGACCGGGAACTTTCCTCTCTCTCACGAGATGCGTGAAAGAGGAATCCGCTGTGAGCATCGCACCTTTCCGCAGCATTTCCCCCGCAATGCAGAAAAGGACTCCGGCCCCCATTGGCCACCACACACGTTGAGCTTCTATATTATTTGATAAGAGAGAGAAAGAACACAAAATGAGCCCCGTAGGCTTCTCAACCTCATGCTTTCCTAACAACCCCTTTGGACCACATTCAAAGAAAATTCTTGTCCAGACTAACTTGGATTTTAAATCCTGGTTGGATTTAAAGAAGTGTGGCCAAATACTCACCTGGCCAGACATAAGTTTCAATGACGAACTCGAGCCAACTGGCCACGGCAGCCACCCAGTACTCAACAGAGTGGTTCAAGAGATCCGAGTCGGGTTTAAGCTCAACTGGGTTGATCACAGCCGTGATGATGAACTCGGTCCAATGGAACAGAGCGAACACCACGAGGTAGACTCCAAAGGCCAAGTAAACGGAAGAACCAAATAAGGAAATGGTGGATCCGAGACAAACCACATAACCCAATAAGTACCCCCGGTACACTACCTAATAAGAATGAAACAAAGGAGGAAGATTAGGAATATGTTTCTGTTCACATCTGCTCCATTTAAATTCTAATTTACTTTTTTCTCAAGACAGAATATGCAAATGGTTCTTTTGCACGAAATTATGAATGCACGCAGAATATACTAGAAGTCTTAAATTTTTACTTCCATTTTCATTACTTCTATAGCTTTTGCTATATTGTAGCTGTAATTTGTATTAAATTGTGAATTGTAATAATTCATGCAGCCTATTCTAATATACTTAATAAATTCATGTACAAATTCTAAAAAAAAGGAGAATTGATCTTCAAATTTTTAAAATTAAGTAGATATATATAATCTTTCAAGAATGGAATGGGATTTGAATAGATGAAAAGGATAAATTGGAGATTAATTTGTATCTTTATAGTATTATTTTGTAAATGACTATTTAAAAGAATTGAGTACTTTTGTGGTTTCTTCACTAAATACTTAAAAAGGAAATGGTGCATTAATATCTAATGAAGTTTTCACAAAGTTTGTACGTATAAAATACAAATCTTCGTCAAAATTACATATAATGAGAAGAAATAAGGAAAGCTTGGAAGCTTTGGGAATTTTTATAGTAGAAGCTGATAATAAAATGAGAAAATGAGAATCCCGTATGTTTCTTTTAATAAAGGAGAAAAAGAATTTGGGAGGTCGGGCCGATGGAGGACAGATGCTTCATTTTTTCTCATAAGAGGAAATAGTCGTAAAAAATGCCTCCGAAAAATGTAGAGAAAGTAAGCGGAGAAAGTGGGAAATACCTGGGTCTGAACGTCGTTCCTCGTGTGGAGTTTCGATAACATGAACGCGAGGGCCACGTGGAGAAATGAGAGGGTCAACACTCCGATGGAAATGAAGTCAAGGAATTGTGCGAGATGAAGAAGGAACAGAGAAAATCCACCAAGGAACCCTCGGATGCTCAAATATCCTAAATCGTGCATTTTGATCAGATCAAGCTATCTAGATCATCCACATTTTCTTAGTCTCGTTCAAAATTCATATTTAAACCTGAAATATTTAACAAAAAACATTTTATTTGAGATTGATGTTATCATGTTTTGTCTAATATTAACTTGCTTTCGTAATTGATAATGACAAAACAATTTCCTAATTCACTTAGGCTTTCTTAAGGGTTTATAAAATAGCAAAAACGAGTTATGAAATAGGTGTGTGGGTGTAGTGCAATATTTATGATTTAGTATTTACCCAAATCTAACGTGAATGTCAAGATATTAATTCTGTTTAGCTGGATTAATGCTAAATACACGACTAACTTAAGTTTGTAAAGGAAGAAGTTAAAAGTTAATTTTACTTATTTCAAAATTAGCTTAAAATCAAGTAAGATAAGTTCACGTACTCTTCGCTGCCTAAATCTAACCCACGTATTCAATGCGACTTATTGACTATGTGCTTGTTAAAATAAAACAAATAACCAATGAGAAAATTACTTAAAAGAAATTATTACCGTTATTTATAAAACTATTAAATTACACTTTAAATTATATATAATTTATCAAATATTTTAAAGAGATAACTATTGCTTAACCTTATCAATCTAATTTAATTTAAATATTATAAAAATCTTACCCATATCATGCTCAATATCAATAAACATGAAAGATGACAGTTTAAATTTACAAACGCCAATGTAATTAGAAATTAAAAATTAAACTGAATCAAAGATGAAATTGCAATTTCTGTATCTTTCTTTCATCGACACATTTTCCTGCCAAGTCCAACCCGGGGAATACTTTTTGTGATTTAGCCTCGTGTTGAACATTCTCATTTCAGCTTTTCAGAATCCTCTCCAATCACCATTTTAGTTAAATGCTTATTGTTTTTATTATTCATTTTTCAATTAACATGTAAAAAGTTTTTACAGAGTAGGTAGTCATTCACACTAATCAATACAATGGGAGTAATTAAAAAGGTTAGTATTAGTTGTAGTTTTCTTTTTCATATATTGTAATTTCAAAAATTAAATAAATATCACGTTTTAACTTTTTAATTGAACATATTAACCTTGATTTCAGGCGCCTCGAAAGTTTCTAGCAACAAAATTTTTTGACTCTCTTCGACTTCATTTAAAAGCTGGGAATGGAGGTCACGGATATCCAACGAAAAATGGGATTGGAGGTGACGGAGGAGACATCATTTTTATCGGGGATAAAGGTTCTTTTATTTTCATTTCATAATATAGTTATAAATTATTAATGTCCTATTATTATATTGATAATATTGGTGTATTATTATTTCGTAGAAATTACTCTTGCAAAGGTGAGGCATTTAAACCCGAGCCAAAGGTTAACTGCCGGTCGAGGTGATGACGCTCGATTATTTAGTATATTTGGAGCAAATGGAAAATCCACCACAGCGAAAGTTCCAATTGGTATTTCACTTCTTTTAGACAATGGAGTTAAAATTGGTAAGCGTTTAAGTTTACATGAACTTTAAGCCACTTTTTTATTATGTAATTCAAAATTTTGTATTAAAGATTTATTAATTTTAGGTGAAATCAATAGTGTCGGAGATAAAGTTTTGGGAGCGAAAGGCGGCGCAGGAGGATGTGAAGCCAATGGTTTTAGTGGACAAGAAGGACAAGTTCATTCTGTTAAACTTGATTTAAAGCTCATAGCTGACGTCGGATTTGTCGGATTTCCCAACGCAGGGAAATCAACATTGTTGAAAGCAATTTCTAAAGCAAAGCCAAAAATTGCATCATATCCTTGTAATTGTTCATTATCATCATGAATGTGAATGTCACATAATAATGTATTAAATAAACCTTCACTTTTCTATACTATTTTTCTTTTTCAGTTACAACAATTAAACCGAATTTGGGAATTATTGAATATCCAGATATGAGGAAAATCTCATTGGCTGATTTACCTGGTTTAATTGAAGGGGCTCACTTGAATAAAGGAATGGGACACAAGTGAGAAAATTCGCTAAAAATCTTTATGATTATTAAACTAAATTAAACTAAATGTGAATATTGTTTTAATTAAAGAGATTTTACAAGTTTAATTGTTTTACAGTTTTTTAAAACACGTTGAGCGAACGAATCTTCTCTTATTTATAATTGACGTTCACGGATTCCAATTGAGTCCCTTACATCCAGCCCGCTCTGCAATGGAAACCATTTGTCTCCTAAATAGAGAACTTGAACTTTATCTTTCTGATTTAGCAGAAAAACCAGGTATTTCAGAATCAATCATAAAATCATATTATCAATTTATAATACTTATTCCTTGGTAATTTACATAAAATTGCATAGGTGAATTTATTTACTCATAATCCTGTGAATTTTAGCTATTTTGGCATTGAACAAAGTGGATTTGCCAGACTCTTTTCCCATCGTAAAAGAAATCGAAGAAATTTTATCAAGCAGAAGAAGGTATGAAGCTTTTTTGAAAACGATTCCTCCTGAATTTGTTCCTGAACAAAGAATAAAGTAAAGCATTTTCCACTCAAATAAATATTCTCATATGTATTAAAGGAAATTGTACTTAAAATTTCAACCAAACGTCGAAAACAAATTTTAAAGAATTTGATAGTTTAAACTAATCAACATATGATGGTTTTAGATTCGATGAAATCGTCTCAATGTCTGCAGCATTTGACCCAAAGTCTGTTGATATTCTCAAAGAGAAAATACGAACTTGCATAGACGTGAATCATGAGTGGAATATGAAACTGAACGAAGGAATCATAATGAAGTCTAAGTCAGAAATTTCAAAAGTTACAGAATATCATTAGATTTTTATTAAATAAAAAATTTTTACACAGTTTTGCCTTAAACGATCATTTCCAATTCTTTGGCGTACTCAATGGAGTCCTGAGCGAGTTTGAAGGATTGGATTCTCTCCTCGGGTTTCTGCCCAGTGTTGAAAGTATAAACATTTCCATTGCACGACCATCCTCTCTGAAATTATCAAAATTCATATCTTATAATATATTGTTAAAATGTCATTAACCCTTCCGCTCGCAAGATGAAACCCGCGTTTCACAATTAAAATTGTTTAGACTATGCAGAGTGAAAGAATACTGCTGAAAAGAAATTTCACGTGGTCTGCAGAGTGGAAGCATACTGCCTGAAAAATGTTTTTTCTCCTAACATGCACTAGGAAACTACTACCTAAAATTAAATTACATACGAAGTGATACGAGGTGATACGAAGTAATACGAGTGAAACTCGGAATCAGAATTTGATATGTTTTTAGTGTTTTTATACCAATTCGAATGTACTGATTACGAATCTGAAGTCCGTTTACGATTGACTTATAAGACACAATTGTTAAAAGGGTTATAGGTTTATATAACATGACCTCGAGCAAAGTGATAGGTCAAGAAAAACTTTGAATTACGACCTATATACTCAATAGAAAGACATTGAAGACTGGTTTATATGAGGATAGATAATGCCACGTGTGTAAGAATAGGGAAGTACGCTTCCTTAAACTCGTGCCCTCTCCTGATCTTTTTAGCATTTTCCAACTTTGTTTAAGGCGGGTGGGTGTGATAAGAAAATGGAAGTTGAACTCAAGTGGGTTGAAGAGACGAATCTTTGTTTGACATGGATGATGGGGTTTTTCCCATCTCGGGATGCCTGGTTGTCAGAAAAGATTTAGGGTTGATGAGACTCGAATGTCTTGTGACATTCATTTATAGGGGATTGCGGTAGCTTTGAAAGTTTTATTTATCCCCAATTGATTTTAGAAACGGAACGAAGCTTTAATTGTTTTATGAATGATTAGCATAATCTTAAATTTGCCGGACCATGTACAGATTTTACTACAGGTTCGTTAATAGTGTACTCGAATTGAGATACATTTAACTTTCATCAAATTCAAAGTAACCCACAGAAAATTAAACCTAATATTGTTATTTTCATATTTCATTATATTATCTGTAATAATTAAACATAAAAACTATTCCTTTCTTATATTCTGAACTCAATAAGAAATCAATGCATCTTATTCCATTTATCTTTCATCTAAAATCGCAAATTCTAAAACTTTACATGAAACTTCATTTGGCATACTTAAAACGCTTTAAGAAAGCCACTCCCATATTTACAACAAATTGTAAACAAAGCGTTCCATATAAACAACAACAGAAATAAACTACAGAAAAATTATGTTAACGTGGGAAGGGTTAAATATAATCATATAAATAAAATTTACCTTTGCGGCAAAGACTTTAAGCAAGGGTTCTGAGAGGTTGAGAGCTTTCATTGCAGCATCTGATTGAAGTCGCGTGTAAGATTTCTCAACACAGGCAGAAATTTCTTCGCGGATCGTATCCAACAAAATGTCAATGAAGTAATTGTAAGCTTCGGATGGAACTAAACGCTTTGCTTGAAAAATCTAAAAATAAAAAATTGAGCATTTAGTATCTTAATTTTTAAGTAAATTATGTTATTGTTCATTAAAGTAGCAAATAATAAATATTATAAGATTTAAGTACTTTGTTGTAGCGTCCCTCCATGATGTATTGTTCAAGAGACACAACGTGTTTGATGTAGACATTATCAAGGAAATGAACATCAGGGTGTGCGAAGAGTTCGAGCTCTGTGTGAAAATCAGCAACTCGGTTGGCGCTCAGAAGACATAGTAAATTGAGACCCAAGAGTTCGTTTTTGAAAGACGACTCCTGAAGATCGTTCCTTAAAAATAATATAAAAATGAACTTTTGGAAAAAATATAGGGGATTTTTGAGATCTTAGGAAAAATTAGCAATTTATGGTTATACTTGAAATCCAAATAGTAGCATTTCAACTGAGCCATGTAGCGTTCAAAAGAAGGAATATTCTTGGCCTTGATGCTCCAAAATGCTCCAATCTCTAAAACGTCTCTGGCAACCATCAGCTCTTCCATTGACGACTCTCCACTCGACCCAGGAAGAAACTTCAAATTGGTGAAAACGACCTATTGGAAGAACAAGTACATTAGGCAATCGTTTCAATTTAATCAACAATCAATAGTAAGACAGTTAAATGAATAATTTTTAATCAAACAAATGAACTAACGGCATGATCGAAAATTAAGTTTTTTACCTTTGTTTTTCCAAGAAGTTCTCCACACTTGTCAAGATTCGGGTTCCCTGCGTTCCACTCATTAGCGAGCTGCTGACGAAGACGAATTGCTTCTTGAAGAGGATTCATCTATTCAAAGAGCAAGAGTGTTGTAATGTAATTAAATTTAAATAAAGACTATTCTCGGCTAATATTTATGATCAACAAACTTGATCAACTTGAAAACTGTCGAATGCTGAATGTGAATGAACTTTTACTAAAGATGAATTCCAATACAATTTTCATCATCTGAATAATTCGTCAATAAATGAATATGAAAGGTTTAGATATACTTAACGTACCTTTATAATAAACTGTGTTTTGCAGATTCAATATGTGAATCAATAAAATGATTTTAGGATTGAAATTAAAGATTTCGAGATGAAAAGATGAGACGGCAAAATTAATTTCCAAAAAGAGTTTCTCCTTCACACGTATTAGTTTACTGCAATATTTAGTTGTTGCAATTTTCCCTAGCCGGTGGCTATGCTCTGCTCAGCGTTATAATCTGCAAATTACTTTTAAACTTCATTCAGCTTTTTTGTGATCTGTGAGTTTGCTAAATATTCATAAATTAATAGTATTTACTTATATTTTGAATTCGCACAAACATTCACGTTGTAGTTGTAAGATAATATCACTACCATACGGTTAACTTTATAAATTGTCAGTAATAGTTATTCAGCTTATTTTATTTTAAATTTTTGATTAAGTTATTAAATTGTCGAGTCTTGTAATGGAGCAGGAAATCGTAGATTCGATCCGAGATCTTAAGTAAGCCAAAATTATAATTGACAAGCATTAATACGTTAATTTAAATTACGTTCTTTAATAAATTAACTGATGTCTTGATTTAGAAAATTGACATCTAATTTTGAAATTCGATTTATTCGTTTTAGATATCACGTCGATTGGAACGAAGATAACTTTCAAAAACTTTTGAACAACAATATAGAATTTTCCAAACTTCTCGCATGGATCTCAAAAGAATTGAATGCAGTGACGAAAACAGAAGAAGTTTGCAACTTCATTGATGATGAAACCGCTTCGAGTTTAGCTGGATTTCATATGGAATTGAGCTCACTATTAAATGGTTAATTGATTTACATCTATACAATAATAATTCAAAAATATATTCTTTCTATCTAATTAAATTAATTTTTTGGTAACTTTTATAGTAATTTCATTGCTCTTTTATAAAATTAGATGAAAAGTATTTACAAATTCTCTTTTTTAGAATTGAGGTGTCCGTGGAAGATACTAATGGAGGGAAACGCTGCTGATAGATTCAACGACAGTAATAAGAGAATTATCCTCTTAAATTATCTTATTGGGGAACTTCAAGCTGCTAGAATTTTTTATATCAACAATCCAAAACAATTGAAAGTTGAATTGGTAAATGAAATAAAATTTTGAAAAGTAAAATAATTTTCATTTAATAAATTCATATTTTCAAAGATCCCAAATTATGTTTTTTAACAGAGTGAAAGCAAAACGGCTGGACATTTGAGGGAAATTCTTCAAACATTAAATTTGGGGAAACCCCCTGAGTTAGTTGGAATCTCAGGACTTTGCTCCAAAATAAAATCTTCTATCCTTGAAAAAGAGAAGATTTGTGGAAAAGTAGGCGAGCCACTGTTTACCGGCATTCTCTCAGAACAACAATGGTCTCAAATGGACGAACTTAACAATCAATTTAAATCTGAATATGAAATGAGAAGAAAAATGCTCATCAAGCGTCTTGATGTCACAATTGAATCATTTCACGTAATGCCAGAACAATTCTCATTTTTAAACTAATTTCCTAATTTCCCATTAAGCCTTCAAAACTTAAAAATTTTCATTATTTTTAACCGTTTATTTCAGTGGTCTGATCGTTTGAACAAAGACATGCATGCAGAAATGAAAAGGATTTTTGATGTTGTGCGGAAGAACATGGAAGTAAATCGTAAAATTTCCGTTAGCGAAATCCTTGCTGCTCGGACTGACTTGGCCATAATCGAGAAAACCTCATGTGCCTCAGTAAGGAAAAAGACGAAATCGTCTATTCATTCAGTTGTCATTGGTCGTGTGCCTGACCGAGGTGGGCGACCAGACGAAGTTCAACCCCCCCCGCCTGAAATGCCTTCTTGGCAACAACGACAAGGAGCCCCTCACCCGGGAACAACTGGATGGACTCAATCAAGTGGAACTCAAAGAGGGGGAAGAGGTGGAGGAAGAGGCGGAGGGAGAGGAGGAAAGGTTCAAGGTGGTTGGTCAGGTCAAAGATCACAAGATCAATATCAAGATCAACGGCATCATCAAGACCACTATCAAAAGCAACATCAGGATTATCAACAAATCCAAGCTGGTTGCGGACAATATATGTCATATGAATACCAAGGTCAGCAATTTCAGGATTCAAGTTATTATTCTCATGATACAAGAGGAAACGACCAACGCTATGATGACCGACAAGGAAATTATGGCGGAGGAAATCAAGAATATCACCACAGGGGAAATTCTGGAAATTATCGAGGGAGAAACTCAAGAGGAAACAGATATTAAATCTAAACATTTAATTTAATCTTTTAGTATGATTGAATTTTTGTTTGATATGAGCATGATGTTTGTTAAATGTTGAATTTTTCAAATAAATTATGATTTGTGTATGTTTAACTCAATTTATTCCCTGACTATTCATGTATATCGTGTCATCTCGACATTAAAAGATTTAGTATAAATTATAAGTTTAAAATAATTTTAAATTATTAAAATTAAAGATCAGTTTCATTGTTAAATTTTAGGAACGTTAACATGTTTGATATAATTATTATCATTATAAAAATAGTAAGCTTTTCACGCATATCATAAAGATTCCTAATTCATTATGCATTACTTAATGTCAGAATTACATTATAGCGATCTTAAAATTTAATGTAAAATTAGAAGTATTAAAGTGAAATTACAAAGTTTTCTTATTTATAATTGATTTCAAAATTACCAGAATGTATGAATAAAGATTTAATACTTTCTGGTTAATCATGTTTGGTTAAAAATTTCGTTAAAAAAGCAGAAGCATAAGAGCAGTTGAATATTATGAATCAGGTTCAAAACCCGAAAAATTATGTCTAATATCAATAATATAAGTTTGTATTATTAATTTTAACATAAAATGATGATGGTAATCCATTTCTATGAAATAAACTTTAAAAATTTGAAAAAGCCCTTGATGTTTCGTTATACCATAATAATGATTAGTATGAGTTTACGGTTAAAATGAGAGAAATTCTCAACTCTTGTTTATTTCAACCTCCAAATGAGATAAATCACCGTGAAGGGCAAGAGCTCAAAGCACCAGCAGAGTTATTAGAAGAAGGCCCCACAGAAATATTCGTTTTCCCACTCAAAGAAGAAAATCCGCTATGTTGGGATTGTAAACTGCTCATAGATCCCCTATTTCAACAAAGAAAAATCTATACATTTCCTAATTCCCAATCAAAAGTTGTTATATTTGAAATTTTAAATTCCAATTATATATAATGTTGATGATTTCAATTTGTTCAATTACCTATAATCGGCTGATTTGAGAACTTCAAAGTAGTACATAACTTTTGCCTTATTGGCTGTCATTGAGTCGATCAAGTTATGACTAGAGGGATTTCCTTCTTCGAACTTCCATTGAATTATGTAACATCCAGTGTTAGACGTCACATGCGAACCCTTTTTAAATTAAATCAATTAAAGTCTTTCAAATTAGGAGTAGAGCAGATAATTAAAAAGATAATTAGTTAAAAAATTACTTGAATTGACTCTCCGTCATGGCAAACAATGGTTTCAACTCTGAGGTATTCTTCCCCTTCTCGCCATCCCTTTTCAATCACGGATTTGTGCAGATCTTCAGAAGAACTGGAAGTGCAAGTTCCAGTAGGCGCTGGTGGCAGAGCAACAGAAACTCCGTTCATCGTTCGTAACACAGAAAAGGAGACACAATGACGAAGGACATCAAAGTCCCACGTAATTACACTTCCCAGGTCTTCATTGAGAAGAATAACTTCGTGAACCTAGAATTAAGCAATTTCGTTTTGAATTTAAAAGACAATGAACATGATTTTTTAAAAAATAAATTGACTATACTTCCCATAAACTACTCGAGAACAAAATTTATGTAGAATCAAGTTGAGGTCTTGCCTTGTACTCATATAACAAGACAACTTAATTTACAAAAGTTTTGTTCTCGAAGAATTCATGGTTAAATACTTTTCTCGACTAAAATTAAAAGCCTTGAAACTTGAATTATTGTAAATTCCCAATAAGAAAGAAAATAAGCCTTTGACCAACCTGTCCCTTGGTAAGTGTAATTGACTTGTAAATGGAATTCTCGGAGATGTTTAAACTCTCATATATTTCTTCAGGCATGTATGTGCTTTTAGGAACAATTCCCCCATCAGAAATTTTGGCTTTACAAGTCCCACCAATAAACTCAGGTATATATTCCTCAGCAATATAATCAGGAAGACCCCCAGGGCCTTGGTAGTCATTCCCAGCGTAGAAAAAGAATTTTGAGCAAGTTCTCTCATCAATGAAAGTTCTAACTAAAGTCCAAAGAACCGGGAAAACTCTCGGAGCCCGAATGATCAACACGCGGCCCATCGTCTCGGGATAATTAGCCTCGACTATTTCAATGATTCTCAAAAGGGTCTTGATCCCCGGTCTCCACAAATGTCGCATGTTGAGACCTTCAAGATCCAAAAGGAGGGCCCAGGTCGTGATGGGATGACCTGATTGGACTGTCGCTTCTTCAGTGAGTCTCAAGCCTTCTTCGCAGATTTGAAGCGTCAAACGAAGGATCCCTTCTTCACCGACCGATTTAATTAATCCCTTCACGTCCATCATTCCAAGGCGTAGAATAAACAAAGGTCGACCGCCTGAAAAGTACCCAATTTTTAAAATAATAGTGAAAAATAAATGAATTTTAAATATTGTGGGAATTATAATTAGTTTATTGAATATTTTATTATAATGACCTTTATCAGAATGGTGCCATGCTCCGGGGAACAGATCTTTAATTACTGGTGGAGGCTCGTACTCTGACAGTATTTTATCCACTTGGTGTTTCTTCCTCCAAGTGAGAGAAGCAGAAAGCATGCCTCTGGCCTTCTCAATATTAAAATCTGTAGAGCGAAGGAATCGAAGAAGCATCGTATCACTTGGCATCTGAAATCAAATTGAACTTTTAGTCTTGGAATTAAGATTCGTACATTACATAAATGATTCATTTATTTATATAAAAAGAATAAAAACTTACGTTTCCCTTTTGAAGATGAGCGAGCCACGTGCGGAGCTGAATGAGTTGTGACTCTTGAATAGGCGTCAATTCTCCCAAATATCTTTTGATGTAATCAGCATCCAGTCGATATTTATCTTCTCCTTCGGAAAACGAATCGCAGCGAATGAGCGGAAGTTGAACTTTCCCTTTGTCACCTGACCCAGATCTTTGACGCGATAAGTCTGTGTGTTCGAATTTTGACAAACTTGAAGCCGAAGCTCCAAGACGAAGGTTCTTGGAGGCCTCATCTGGATTCACTTCTGAATCAGAGTGCTCTTCCTTTTCTGGTCTAAAGAATAATTGAATAAAACATCAACACTCCCATT
>VJMY01000697.1:0-37378 GCA_009869795.1 Neelides sp. FZ-2019 | reverse complement strand
ACGGAAGTCTGTTATATACGAGGATAAGACGGTTACGAGGGTTACGACGTGGAATCGTGAGTACCCCCAGTATGTTTGCGTAATTGATGAGTTAAAGTACCACTTTTAAGAACTTAAGATTAATAAATGTTATAGGCCCAGCAGTTTCTGCTACCTATAACAATGACATGCAAAATCATGTGGATATGCCAAGACCTTCGCAAGCCCCAGATCGCCTTAAAGAATTAATAGTTAAGTCGACATGGCATGATGTTCCTATTGATCCTTCTATTGTGAATGAAGAACGCGGCCATCATGGTGAGAACGATCAGAGTCCACAAACTGACAAATTGGATCCAACTAATAACAAAGATAACAAAAAAACCTCATGAACAACTTATGTTAAAAATTATCATAATGTTCAATATTATTTAATTTATTATTGTAATAAATTGTTATAATTCTATAATTTATTAATTTTACTAAATAGTTAATTTTCTCAAGTTTTTAAACATTACATACTTACTAAAAAGTTGTCATTTGTTAAATAATATATAAATAATATCTGTAATTTAATATTTTTTTCTTTTAAATATTGATAAAAATCATGTCCATTCAGTAATGCATAATATTATTTACTTACATAACTAGAATAAAATGTAAAAGAAATCATGATTCCTTTAATCACCTATATGTACACCTTGTTATAATAATATCTTGATTAGTGTTGTTAAACGGCTAGCCGGTTGACCTTGAGCAAAATCTCTAGCCGAGCCGAGCCGATGACTAAAAATCTCAAGCCGAACCGGCTAGCCGATTAATGTAAAAAGATAGGAATAAGAATTGGCTAGCCGTTGTAGCCGATGAAAAAAAATTTCAAGCCGAGCCGAGCCGAGCCGAGCTCGTTTAACATCACTACTTATGATTTACAAAGAAATAATAAATTTTTATTTGTGTTTAATGTTTATAATTTATTGTTTATTATTCAATGAGGTTGAGAGATTCCGTATTTTTATTTAAATGATAGTCGCAGATGCATCTGTTGCAGAGTTCCCTCTCACAATTGGCATAGTCGAACTTGTAGCATTGAGAACAACATTCACTCTTGGTCCAACAGCCGCTTCGTTCTTTGATGATGACAATTGGAGGCTTTTTGGTTTCTTCCTCCTCTTCTTCATACTGATTCTTAATAAAATTGTTGCTTACTCCTCCGCTGCCGCCTCCTTTGATGATCGTCACTGGAGGTCTGCGATTCGTGGAGTCTGAGATGGAAACGAGAACTGGACGGCGATTATTTGAGTTTGGGAGAGCTGGTAGGACGGTGATTTCTTTCGTGATCGTCACCGGGCTTGGAACGTAAGGTGTTTTCTTTCTCTTTGGCCCGTATTTCTTCAATGGAGTCTCTTCATATTCCCCATATTTGTTGATCTTCTTTTCCACGTTCCTATCAACAAGGATGGCCAGGGGCGGATGGAAAACGGCTGATTTTCCTTCAATGCCAGATTCCTCTTCTGAACTTCCAACCACCTAGATCATTTGAAAAATTGTTTAAATTAAACATGGGAATTTTTATCGAATAGAGGAGATCTCATTATAAAATAATTATAAACTAAAGATAAAGTTGGTTAAAGAAAGTAACGTTTATTTATATTTGCGCGCTTGAACTCACAATATATGGAATTTATGGGGCTAATATCCAAAGATAGGATATTTGGCACTTGAAATATCAAAATTTTGTGTATTAACTTTAAAATAAGTTGAATACAATGTATTTTGGAGGAATATAATTTTACTATTTTAATACTTTTAATTGAGAAGTGAAAATTTGAATTTCTTGTGACTTACGAAGGAAATGAAGAAGAATGAGGGGAGGAAGAGGAGAAAGAGGCAAGTGTTCATCATCTCTTAAATAATGTAATAAATCTCAATGATGCGTGTATGTGTGTGAAAACGATGATTTAATGGTTGTTTGGGAAAACTTGTCACTCCTCTTCCTTTTTATATCCCTCGAGGGGGAAAGTGCCACTTTCAAAACACACAAGTCCAGGAACAATTGTGACCTAGAAAATCCTCGACATTTTTCAGTTGGTTGAACTCGTTATTATTATTTTTATTATTATTGTCATTCTCTGTTTTCATTTACATAATATACCTTTGCTGAATTCTAAGTGAAAAGTTCATTTCATATTCAATTTAGTCATCGTATATCCTACACGTGTTTTAGTATTACATATTTATGAGAATTTAAAATCATAATATATTATTTCATATGCATTTAAAATAAATAAATTTTCAAGTCCTCCATTACCATTAGATGAGAGTTTATGAAATTCATAAATATCATACCTCTGTAGTTATTTTATTAGAACCATCATGCAAAGTCGAATAAAAATGTGGCGTTTATCAGAGATGCTAACATCCCTTATTTTTTTCATTCAAATGAGATTGTCGTTATACAATGCATACACGTTTGTAAATATGAACATAATGGGCAATATCATTTTTTACTTTCATTCTCATTTGGATTAATTCAATCATAATCATCATTTTAAAGAAAGTTTGGAATGAAAGAAAAAGAACACAAAAAAGTGGGTCATATTACGTTGAAGAACTCAACTCTTCCAAGCTCCGTAAATAATCAAATCCCTTGTAGATAAATGAGTTTTATATGGACAATTTGAAATATTAAAATGGAACTTTGAAAAGTTATTTGCCAAAATAACTTTTCTGGGGGAAAAAACCTCTAGTTTTCTTTTTTCTCCAACAATTTTTCAAACTTATTTGTTTACTCATTATTTATTCTTTTCTTTTAATAGGAATTCCGCTCTACAAATAAAATAAAATAAAACTTTTTATTTACTTTCAAATCAAGGTATGTATACAGTATTTACTATATGCTTTCAAACAAAGTATATATGTATATTTCACTTCAACAACAAAATACACGTACACTACACTTTAAAAATTTTAATGATAAATTGCCATTATTTTTTCTTTTTGAATACCAAGTTACATCACACGGAATAACAAAAACCGGTTCGATCCAGCAAAAGTTCCCTTTACAAAACAAAATAAATTAATTAAAAGATTAAGTAAAAAGTTAAAATGCCATTAAGTAAGTAGAATGTTGAATATAAATAATATATGTAAAATAAGTTCATTACCATTATGTTTTATATTATTACTTCTGTACTTACTACGTGATACAAAACACATTTTGCATTATAATATATATGTTTTAGATATATCAATAATATAAAATACATAAGTATTATTGTCTATATTGAGTAATGACTCAATTTTAAACCGTTTAAATTCAAACAAAGTAAAGATGCATCAAATCAAATATTAAAATGCTAAAACAAGGAATGAAAGAAAAGTCAATAAAAAGCTTAAAAGTGCTCAATAGCTCGTAATAAATAATATACCTACAGGGATTTAAAGTATTTGTATACCTATACATAGCTTATGTAATGTATTTTTTATATTAATGGAGAAATATATCAATTCAAATACCTCCTTGTACTTTAAGCTTAAATTTAAAGTACAAAACATGACATTATTATTTTATATACACTTTGAAAGGGATGAGCGATAAAATATAGTACATTCGGTAATAATAAAATCTTCGGATTTTGTATTCACTTCGCCCATCAAAATCTCGTGAGTGGGATTTTGAGAGTTTGAGCCATATGGGATTTTTCCATTTATTTCGCATATTTCCGAATCTTCTCTAGTGGGATCGTAAGGATTACATGAAGTTGTGAAAGTCATTCATCCTTAACTCCACCAGACTCACAGAAATTCAAAAGTGTGTCTATAGATATATGGCTTTTATGCCATCATGAATATGAGATATATATTCAAGTCCTTTCCTTTTCTCTTTTATTTATGTCTGTATCATATTCTCTTGCTATGTATATTTTTCTACAGAATACTTTATAAAGTAATATAAGAACATACGAGCAGTAATATCTTCGCTAAGAATCGAGTCTTCCATGCATTCAGAAGAAAATAATGTAAAATGAATTGAAGTCGAAAGAGATTTCCAACTTTATTTCCTTGAATAGTAAATAGACTTTAGTGCATGTTCCAGAATACAAAAATGTAAATATTCTGATTTAAATGAGATATTCTCTTATAATCAGCACACTAGTCAGTTAGTCATTGTATGGAGTCCAATAAAAACATGTAAAAAGAATTGGAAATAAAATTGTTGGTCAAATCATTATACATTAAATTCATTATGGCTAGATTAGCCTTGGTGGATTAAAAAAAAGTTCATTTTAATTAGCATTTAAAACTTTTCATTTTCCTCAAACTTTTCATTTTACTTTAGCTACTTGGGTGGATTTGTGAGAGAAGGATTTCTCACTTTTTCCATAAAAGGGATTCAAGAAGATTTTGAATCCAATTTAACTTTTAAAACTCCCTGCGGAAAACTTGGACTTTTTAATAAAATAGTTCCTGGATCTTCCATTTATCTGCTTAACATTAAGTTCAACCACAGCAAACAAGTATGTTTAAGTTTACATCTTACATTCGAGTGTCACCTAAATAACTCCAATAGTAAAAAAAAACTATATATACTCAGGTACACCAATTGTTAATACTTGATATAACTTTAAAGTATATTATAAATTATGTTTGTCTTTGAGCATATAATATCCAAAAATAATATCCAATATTACAATATAAACATTATCAATATTATTAAAATATTCAGGAAAAATAAATAAATACATACAAGCTTGTTTCGATTAATATAAAATAATGGGAGAACGATAGGGAGTTTAGGAGGGAAAAACTTAATGAACAAACCGTGTTTGGTGTATATGAACTCGGATTGAGGGCATAAAAGACATGGAAGAGATTATACAAAGAGTTTTGTCATGAATTCGCTGCGTCAAGTCCTTGCTTAAATGATAAGCTCAATTGGAAAAGTTTAAATAAATTCTCCCCTCTGCACGATGAGCTTAAATTTCTATTAAGCTCCTCGTATATTCGGAAGAAGACGATTAGAAAACTTCCTGATGAAAAGTGAAGGTGGAAAAGGAAGGAACTTGAAAGCAAATCTGAAGAATCTAAATTGAAAAACTCAAGATGGATATTTAGCCTTTCCCCATGCATGGATTTAATTATTCTCATGAAAGTTTAAACAACTTTAATCGAAGAGCTCAGTTTTATCATTTTTTCATTCAAGAGGGGTTTTAAAACTTTTTTGTCAATTTATATCTCCCAAACTATTAGGTTGTTTTTAATGAAACGTTATAGGCATTTGGAAACTGCATTTAATTTATTGAACTACAACATCGTAAGATACAAATTGTCATAGCAAAAATTTTCCATTTTCTCCAAGTATTTTGACAAATTAAATGTCATTTTTTGAGTTTTTTGTGCAGTTTCCAAATGACCATAAAGTTTCACTGAAAACAACCTAATATACACATTTTTAGATATATAACACCAATTAATTACATTAAAAGTAAACATTTAAACTTCTAAGCTTTTAAACTCAAATATTACTTTGATAGAAAAATAAAATATCAAGAATTTAATGCTGATATTACATCATGTATGCACGTTGAACCAAACTTTAATTCTCATTTTAATATTTTAAAGTATTATGTTCTTTTGCTAGATTAAAATAAGCTAACGAAACGATAAGTACAGGGTCGTCAAAATTTTCTTTCCGCTTTTTTCAATTTCCAGTGAGTGCATTAAGAGAGTGAAATTCAGAAAGGCGGAAAGAAGATATTGACGACACTGTATATACTATACAGAAAAGGTATTACCGACATTAAATAATTTAATAAACTCACGAAAGCCAACATATACCTATATATCTATGTAGAAAGGAAATTAAATAAATAAAGAACAATCCTCAAAACGGTTTAACCATTTTCAAAAGGAAATCTCAGAGGATTGTTCTTTATTTATTTATTTCATAGAACTATGAACTTCATATAAGAAGTTATCTTACTTCTGTTTTATATCTGTTCACCTGCTCTTTTGGCTCCTGAAATAAAAATTTCAGAATTCTGTTATGGAATGTGAAGGAATTTGAAATGACAATCAAGACATTTCATCTTATTTGAGTAATTTATTTATAAAACTATAAAAAGCCATACACTTTAACACAGACTAGAACTTACCTTTATTTCATACGAAATACATAAATGATATTTCGAACAAAATTGAAGTTTTATATACAATTTAATCTTCCGACTTTTGTTCTTTCGAGTTTTTAGATAATGTTATTTTCAAGAAATAAATTTATAATACAGAATCGTAAAAGCAATAGTGTCCTTTTCGTTCCGTATAAGTACTAATATCCATATAACTTCCCAAAGCCATTATCGTCATAATATTATTGTATAGCTATACCTAAATATATTGCATAAATATTCTGTTATTTTTATTTTACTGTATACATGTATATTAAAGTCTCAAAAAAATTTTGTTTTATCCAAATGAAACATCAATCATATGTGTATTACATTTATTCGTTTATGTCTCTCATGTCATATTATATAATAAATATGTGTCTGGTTTTTGGATGGCGTTACGGGGAAGTATTACGGAAAGGCAATTGGCAAGGCTATATATATACATATCAAACAGTCCGTATTTATATTTTATGTATTAGCCATGTCCCCGTAGTGAGAGAGAATACGGACTCGACGCCGCGATCCTCTTAAACTTTCAAGGATGAATAAAAATGAAAGTAAAAAGAGCTCGAAAGGGATTCAACAGTCAAGTCGAGGTTAACCTCCAATGCGGAAATTGACTATAAGACAATTAAACCCAAAGTTGTCATTTTTTCTCACGATTAGTCAAATTTTTACGCCAGTACTTTTATACTACGTATGTATTTATATACAGGGTGAGTATATAAGAATTCAATGATTATCTATTTATATTGGATGCTTGGATGCATAGAAGATTAAAATATTCTTGAAATGAATAGTATGAAAGTAATAGAGTGAGCAAGATAAGTATAGTATATTTTTCATTATTTATGCAGTTTTCTTTTAACTTTACTTTATTCACAATTCGTCTATTAGTTATAAATAATAAGAAATGTAATTACATCTATTATTTACTATTACATTATAACTGGTAAAACAAATATCTTACCTTATACTTATTTTTATTCAAAAGTTACACATGTAGTTAAATAATAAACAAGAAATATGCCGTTGGCCTAAATATTAGTACAATTATGTAGCCTTACATATTTTTAAACACAAATCACTATCCACGCAAGATAACACATCTTTACGGAATCATTATTGTTTCATAAATAATATATTTTATAATTCCATATTTTCCTAATAAAACTAATAATATATATTTATTAAAGACTTCACATTATATTTACTATTACTATTATTAATAATATATTTATTTATATAATTTCTTATTTATCAATGGTTCGATAGCACGTTGTAACCGTTATAATTTATTATCATATTTATCACTCGTTCTCGTTACAATCACCAGGTTACATCCTTTACTTACGGATACTATTTAATGACCCAGGATAAAAACTTGAAAATCCCAGGATCCCCTCTAACCAGGAGTGAATTCAAAATCACCCAGTAACAATCATACCTATTTCCAGGATAAAATTTTAACTTCCTAGGAAGGAAATAAAAGGTTCGAAGTGTGCATACTGTGCAATAATTCTTCGATATAATGAAAATGTTAATTCTAAACCGTATGTTGAAGTCCTCCAACTCCAATTGTCACTTTTAACTGAATCATATCTTTGGGTTAGGAGTATAAAGTTGAAGTTGTAATGCGTGAAGAAAACACTCGTTTTTTATTACTCCATCGAATAAAAACAATATTCTGGATAAAGACATCAATTTGTACGTACGACAGCACGAACAAAAGACTTGGCGAACATTTAAAACATTCAAGAAATCGTTTATCAGCACTAGTTAATTGACTAAAAAACACTTTTGGATCATGATAAATTCACGGCTCCCATATTGTTAAGTTTAGCCGAATTTTGAAGGATCCGGGGAACTATCGAGTTGCACTTGTCCTTATTTTATGAAAAATTATGTTTGTAAACACCTTATGGGAATTTCAGTAAGATTGAATCTTTCCCTCCTGAAGCCAAAACTGTGCCAATTGGACAAAAAAGAAAGCGTGGCAGACCGAACAAATCCAAAAAAGCTTTGCTTGTTCAATAAATATTTACAATTCTATCAACATTATTACAATAAATGTAAAATTTAATCTTTGTGTTATATGAATAACATTAAATATTCATTATTTTATGATCCTGGATGAATAAATATTTTCCTGTGATAAATAATTATTGACTGGGACTTTTAAGATATTATCCTGGGCAAATAAATTTTAGCCTTTACTTACTATTTCATATACAGGGTGTTTCAGAAAGTTCTTTCTTTTTTTGCTCAATAATAACTTTAAGATTTCTAGATATTAAAAATCATTAATAATAATGCGATGATGGGGAATATATTAAATTAGTATGTAGCAAACTATAAACTGAAAATGTTAAACCATCAATAAACGACAATCACTTTTCTCCGAGAAAGCTAGACTTTTTCTCCCTTCAATAATGGAAAATCGCTGTTATCTCCTTAAAGAAGAAAAAATGTTTAATTAAAGTTGCTGTCGATTATTGATGGTTTAACATTTTCAGTTTATAGTTTGCTATATACTAATTTAATATATTTCTCATCATCGCATTATTATTAATGATTTTTATATCTAGAAATCTTAAAGTTATTATTGATTAAAAAAAAGAAAGAACTTTCTGGAACACCCTGTACATAGTTATTCTAAACCTTTTTCATATACGCATTACATTACACTCATTAAGATTAACATTATTTTTACGTATATTTATGTAAGATGGAGTTTAATTGAAATCTTTTTATTAATTAATATTGAAAGAAGTGCATTTATACCTAATGATCTGTACTTATTGTCATGATTTTCATATTGTCAGCGAGATCAGTTACAAGTTACAATTCTCAAGATTTCACATATTTCATAACAATATTTAATATATGAAAGCTCTTGTAAGGTGAGTTAATTAAGTATAGGTGTATTTCCCGTAATTGCTGAGCGGATTCGGCTTGGTGAGGATTCCTGGATCTTCCTCGGTGGTAATGTAAGCGAAGGCCAACCAGAGAAAGTAAATGAGAATGAAGAAGTCAAAGGTGAGGACCCAGAGGTGGAATCGGAAAGGAAATCCACCCCATTTCCAATTACTATCACCTTGTGAGACCAAGATCAGGATGGACACGAACAAACAGAAAACGACCAGGAACGTGATCAGGATCCATCGTTTCGCCAATAAATTGTCCTTCAAATTCAATTTATATTCTAATTACTCTTTTAATGACATCAGCAACTTCATATAGTTTGTATTGGTTGTTTGTGCGTCATGCAACTTGACTTATTTTTACATACTTTGATTAAAATACTTTAGAAGGTAATGTTAAGAATATTTGCTTTTGGAATGCAACTGATAAATTAAGTTAGAGCCTAGCCTATTCCTTTATTAATTCATATGTGAATATTTAAAAAAAATATATTTTTGCATATCTGTTTTAAATATTTATTTAATGAAATATTCAAAGTAAGATATGAACTGGACACATGGTTAGCTTAAAAAATATGCAAGGTTGTAGAGTTATAAGATAATAAAAGATTTTGATAATGGATTCAATTTTTTTGTTATTCCAGGAAATGTTGGAAGCTTTGTAGGGGTTGAGTGTTTTTAAAATGCAAGTCATGTTAGTAATTTTGTGTTCGTAGGTTACCGATGGTAAAAAATGCATGAAAAGGTTGAGAATTACCGAGGGAGTTGAGGAGAGAAGTCGAATGCGAAAATATGTAATAAAGGGAAGTAAGTTGTAAATAACAAATGGATTTGAAACCTTTGGCCTTCCACCGTTTAGTGACGCAAGGAGAGTGATTGCCGATACGAGTTGGAAAGAAGCTCCGGAGAGACCGATGAATCCGCAACTCCAACATACTTTCTCAATTTCTTCCAAATCAGGGAGGTCCCAGTCCCAAGTGATGAAAAAATACTCGAACAAACTCCCGAGGACGTAGAGATACTCTGGGCTGAAACAACGAGAATAATGCATAACATGCCATATGCAGGATATGAATTACAATTAGGATTTGCTAATCCTTTTATTTTACAATCTAAAGATTTCCACTTGTTTAGATTGACTCAATTTTCTCCTTTTTATATTTAATTAAAGTCCCATTTTCGGAATTAAAGAAATACTGAATGAATGATTATTGACAACTTTTTTACTTGTTAGAAAAATAAGGATTGAGCGTGAGGAAAGAAGATGACGTTATATTCCCAGCTTGAATGGCTTTGTAGTCTTGTAACAGAATTTTCCCGTAGGTAATTACTCTTGACCTCATCCCAGTGTTCATTTTTTCACGAAATACTCGATATTCGTCTCGGACTGGAACGTCGTGGAGATCGGCTCCCGTTTTGATCATCCAGCCTTGAAGAATGACAACCAGGATCGCCAAGCCCTTTTCATTTAATCAAAATTACAGAGTTAATTAGAATTATTTACATACATAAAAATAAATTGAACGTTCAAATATTACTGTGCTTAGACTTAAATATCAATGTGATTAAATAACCAATTGACTATAATTTTCTAATATCACTTATTAGAAAGTATACATTTCACATAAATAAAAATTAAAAAAACTATTTATAAATAGTTATGCTAAATATTTTTGATACTCTTTGAAAAGGTAAAATTGATTAAAGCATGAATAAAAAATGAATAAATTATTTTTGATAGCTTTCTCAAAAGATGCATTTGAGAAAAACTTTGAACTTTCACTGGAAAACCCGAGTGTAAGCACGCGGGCAAAGGGGAAAACATGCGGTACAGAGAGTCATTATTACTTGTGCAATGCGAATGTACTTACCATGGAGGCTGTAGCGGCGATCTTGATAGCAATGTGAATTGAGCAGCAACATGGGTTCGGAATCATTGGCAGGTTCACATGAGGATTTGACCCAATTCTTTCACCGACACTCTCCAGCACAAAAAGAAGAAGGCGGAAGTGGGGCAAATACGAAGATCAAACTGCGCAGATTCCCAGAATATTACATAATCTAATGGGAAATGATACGGCTTATTCCCGATCTACTCAAAACCTCCTTCCTCTCACTCCGAGAATGAAAGCTCAAATTATAAGTATAATAAGACTATAAAAACAAATCTCGTCTCACTTTACCTCTCACATTATCACTCACTCAATAAACATAAACAATGTAACGAGCTTGTCATACTCCTTTATTTATCAAATCATTTATTCAAATATATAATAGAAACATTACATTGTACCTAACAAATTATTAAACTATACACAATGAATGTTCTAAAATAACAACGTTGTAATAATAATATAATAAGTATAAGTATAACTAAATGACTACACAACACTCAAAGTTAAATTCTTAAGTGAGATGAGAAGATTTTAAATTATGCCAAATTAGGCTTGGTCATTTATTTGATATGAGATTTAAGTTTAAATAATTAATAAATTAACCTCAGTAAATTTAAAAATTATAAGGTAGTTTAAATATTAAAACATAAGATATTCACTTTTATTCATATTAATAATTTTTTTCTTATATTAAACATTTTATCTCAACAAACTATTTTTTACATGTTTTAATAAAATGTATCAAATGCATTATATGTAAAAAATACATTTTAATACCCATTATGGCCTTAAATACATAAATATGAAATATTTGCGGAGATATTTTAAAGAGCGGAAAAAAGGTCCTATGTATAATTATATTGAACGCCTAATAAATATGTAACGTATGGATAGAATAATAGTCCATAAGTTTAATGTAAAATATTGCATTGGCATTTATAAATTGCAAACATTTTATGAGATATTAACAATGGTGAGAATTGCACAATCAGGGACGTGGACAAAGGGAGCAAATATTATTAAATTCTTCACAATGGATTTCAGTGTCTAAAGAAGGAGATTTCTCTTGCATTGAATCCATTGAATGTCATTAATATCGTCTCATTCCTTCCAACCCCTTTTGATTTGTTTTGTAAGGAGAGAAAGGAGAAATGACAGGTTTCTCATACAAGAAAGGAAATGGGAAAGAAAGGGGAGGGAGAAAAGGAAAGCTAGACGAAGGACTGTCTCTGAGAATTGAGAATGAAATCAATCGTTGTTGTAGGGGTCTTTCTTGTGAAGGGCCCTTTAATAAATCCCGTTAGAGGAAAGAGAAGAGCCTCCACATTACATTACATAAAAATACTTCCCAACAAAGTTCTCCGCCCTACACCGAATCCTCCCATTATAGTAAAAAGGGCATATGGAGAAACAAATCTCTGTATTGGTTTCTTCCTCTCAGCTACGCAGCGTCTCTCCTTATAAGACGAAAAGGCTCTTGAGTTGAAGATTTAGGATTAGCCATAGGTAGTCGCTCTTAAACACAAGTTCGTTTTCGGTGAGTTTCATCCAATTCATTCGATTTCACGCCCATTCAACAACTCTCCCTCAAAAGACTTTCCAAGAGACACAAAGTTGAACAAATGGAGAAATTCGCCAATTTTTTTAGGTTTGTTTCAAAAGCAGATAAAAAGTTTTTTGGATGTCAATAAGAAATTTCATTTATAAAACAAATGAAATATACCTATGAGGATCCATCTACACTCCCTGTATATACTCCCAAATCTTGTCAATACTAATACTACCTTTCTGACTTATGTCTAGAATCTTTAAAATCAAGAGAAAAACAATTTATTTGGATTTTCCTTAATAAGTTAATAAATATAAAATATAAAAATGCATTTCATGAAGATATTAATTATATTTTAGAATTAATCAGCAAATATAATTAATATACCTTATATTAACAAAGACTATATACTCGTTAAAGTTAAATAGAATGAATGAGATTCTAAATACTTTTGGTTCGTGTTATTTTTTAAAAATGTTTAATTAAATAAAACCAGATAAACGTTAGGAATATAAAGGTATTTAGGCAATAAAGCTCGATAAAAACTTTGGGCACTTGAGAAGGTATGTAAGTTAAGAAAAAGTGGTTAATTAGTTAAGAGAAGAGCTAATAAAAATCCCCTTGAATGTCTAAGGGTCTTAAATGGGTTCTTTCCATTGACTTAAGTAATTAAGAATTAAAAATGAAGGGGAATTGAGTCCTTCAGACGTCGGCGAGAACGAGGAAGAAGAAGTAAGTGGATAGGATGAAATGGGCAGTGAGGAGAATGAGGAAGAAATTAATTTCCTTCGCGTACTCCTCTCCTTCTCGGCTCTCTTGGCAGAGAAGGAGAACGATGGAATTGAAGAGAGAAAAGATGACTCCGCAAGTCACCGCAGTCCAAATCTGCGACCAAGACTTGGATTCCTGTTCAAAATACAAAAAAGCACTCTTTTAGACCTAAAGGACTTGGAGAGAGAAAAATAAGTCTGAGTGGCTCGTCCTCGCCAGCCGCCGCTGTCTCCAATTCACTTCCTTCAAGACTCAAATCTCTCCACGTCTCAATTTCCCAAAAAAGGAGTTGATGCGAGAGGAATAAAACTTAATGAGCAGTTGAATTCCTTCAGACAAAATGAAAAGGATCCCAAGACTTGGACTCAAAGACTTCCAATCCACATCACCGATTTTCCTCTTTTATATTGTCAAATTTGAAGGTTCACAACCTTGGTTAATTAAAAAATCCTATCAGATAAAATGCTTTCCTCAGTCAATTCCACTAAATGACTTTTAGAGTCGATGGGAGCAGTTTAGAGTCAGAGTCGAAATTAAACTAAAGTTTGTCAGGCTTAGTCCAGGATTAAACAACAGAGATTACATCCATTATTCAGAGTGGGTCAAAAGGGAATTTCTCTTTTAATCAATTTAATTAAAAAAAATACCTACTACAAAACGATTTCAAAGTCAAGAATTCTAGCATAACCCATAAGAAAATAGTCAAAATTCAGTATTTTCGAAAAATTGCACTTTTTAATCTACTTTTATATTTATTATTCATTTAAAAAGTCTTATGATATGATATTATTTAGAAGTTAAGGCATAATTTAATATATACATGACTTTTAAATACAGATATTTGCATAAATTAATAACCAATCAAAGGTGCAATATAAAATCTTGTTTTTAAATCTGACACATACAAATAGAAGCAAAGAAAAAGTAATAATGCAGAAAGGGATTTAAAAACAATAAATTAGTTTTTAAACATGAAGAATAATGTTAATTTGGTTTAGTCTTTCCAAGTACCTTATTGTGGAAGATGAGAAGTAAAAGTGAAACGAAGAAATGAATGGAAAGAGTTACGAGAGTGAGGAGGCCAGCAGAGAATAGAGTGTTTGAGTAGACATTCCGCGTTCTCCATTTCTCCTCTAGGGAAGTGTAAAAAGGAGAATTTGAAACGAGCTCTTGAATTTCCTCCTCCTCCAAATCCGGGAAGAATTTTTTAACCGGATCTTCCACTATTTCCGAAGAGATGCAAATGATACGAAATGACATCCCGCCAACGGCAATTGCCAAGCCCTGTATGTTCATCAATTTACCCAAATTGCATTTAAAAAATATTTTGCTAAAAATAAAAATAAAACCTTTTAATTAAATTATACTAAATATAGTAAATAAAAAGATAAGAATCTCACCATTGAGAGATTGGCAATAAATTTGACAGCTGTATGCAATGGAATGCAACATGGGTTGATGACCATTTCAAAAAATTCTTATTTTACTCTTTCTTAAATAAAAAATACAATTCTATCTTCAAAATAGATTTTTTGTATTAATTATCCATGTTGCAATTTTCAACTTATTACTTTTAAAGGCACAATAGAATCTAACGCAATGTCCTGTGTGCTACTTTACTTTTAGTGTAATGTATGGGAAAACTCGTGTGTTTTAGCGTTCAATATAAAAAAACAGTTCCTGCCCAACTCAACTTTGTTCTTCTTGGCATTGAATCCAATTTCTGGAAGAAGCGAAATTTCCGTGCACGTTAAAGAAAAGAGCTGAAAATAAAAAAGATTCTCTGCGCAGAGGAATGTCTCTTGCCAAAATCTCTTCCTATCACAAAAGAGGCTAATTGAATACTCAATTTGTAATTGCATAACAAGGGAATTTTTTAAATCCTCTCCTCTTCATAACTTCCGTTCAAAGGAAGAACAAAACCATGTGGCCGGAATTTGGAAGAAAGAGGGCAAAGGATGTGTGCGGAGAAAGGCATTTATATACACCCGACTCCTATCATCATATACTTTGAGAATAAATATATACACACCCACACACATAGTTTTATAGTATAGTATAGTATAGTATAAGTAGGTATCTACTTACTTTTATCATATTACTACATACGTAAGTACTTATAAGAAAAAGGAACGATCTTCTTTCATTGGGACTTTTCACTTTACAGCTTTTCCCACTCTCACAATTCAACTTTTTTTTATCCTTCCTGAGTATTCATGTTTGGGTGAAAATTGTATTACTTATTCCTTTTTTGTTAATCTACAGTTTGAGAGGAGGAGATATCAAAAAAGTTTTTTCTTAACAGAAGATTTCACTTTGAGAGAATTGAAACTTTTACACCTTTCGCAATAATTCGTTTTACTCAATTGAGTAAAATATCAATCATCCATATTGAGTTTCTATAAATTCATGTTTAATTTCCTGTATTCAAAATCTAGAAATGAGTAAATTACTGTCAGATTCTAATTAAGCTTTGAATTAGGTGAATTAGTTACTCTTTGAGAATTCTAATGATATAATTTGTATAATTAGCATTTACATTTGTCTAATTGACAATTATGATGTCTTAAGTCACAAATATGTATTGCATATTCACATTATTTGAATTGAAGTACGGAGTTTTATGAGACTGATTTAATGGGATTCGATTCAAATGGGCCTCTGTTCACTTCTCCTCCCATTGTCGTCTCGTATCTGATGCCTTTTTGACTTTTCTTGGAAAATCGAGAGGAGGAGAGAAAAGGGAGAAATGTGAGAAAATTTGAGAATTTTTTTGTCGAGATTCCGAGTGGGGAAAGTAAAGAGGCGTGAGATGAAATGAATGGAAGCATATGGGTGTCATTTATCACATCTTTCAAAAACCGCCTTCACATTCGCCCTTTCCGCGTATTATCCCCCACAAATTACCACCGAGCTGCATAAGAACCAAATAATTCATTTTAATTCCTCATTTTGTCACCTAGAAAGTCTCAATCCGTGTACACACGTTTTCACACATGTTTTGGATATAAATTTTAAGCAATATTCACATTTAATAAGCCATGCAATTATGAAATCCTAAATTAATTTAATGTAAATCGAAATTCTCATGTTAAATAAATAAATTAAATACAAAGTTACAGTGTAGAAGCGGAATTTTTCAATATAGAGAAACAAATAAGACAATGATTGAATCTTTGAAGAACGGAGAAGAAGAGCGTTATTATTCGAACCGCCATCCATTTGATTTCTGGCGTCGCTTCTCGGGACCACCGAGGACCAACGAGGACAAAGACGGATCGAGGAAGAAAAGAGTGTTCCTTTTGGTTCAAACAACTGAATTGAAGTACTCACTTCCTTACAGCCTCAAGAGGTATCACAGTCTAAAACTCAATTCCTCTCTCACTCTATTATTTGAATCCAGAATATTTGAGATATCAAGATAAAAAAATTCATTTTCTCATATGAGCCTAATACACAGGAAAAGACTTTGTTCAAGTGCAACGGAGAGAAACGAACGGTTCGAACAGCCGAAACTCCTTGTGAATATCTCTTCTTCTTCACAACTCGAGTCCTTTATTGGAGGATCAAAGATCTCCAAATCCCATATAAAATCTCGTAAGTTTCCTCAACTTATCTTCTCAGTATTCGACCTGATGTCGAGTCAATTCTCCAACATGTGTTCCCTATATTGAACTCTTATGTATAATTTATTGAGCTTTTTTAAACTTTAAACACTTTAAGAACTCCTTTTCAAGCTGTTAAATTCCATATTCTTCACACAAATAAATAAATCACACAAAAATAGTCTGTTAATTTGATAGAACAAATAATCTGAATTGAGTTCATAAAATTGTAAAATACAGGGAAATTAATTGTTTTTGAAAGTTCCTAAGAAGAGGATTAATAAATCTGGGGTTATTTTAACTCGAGAAGACACTTACTGCTATCCCACTTTGGATCAACTTGACGAAATGACTCAAGAGAACGGGACGTGCATTGTGAATGGATTTGAAGTTGGGCATTTTGGTCTTGGGCGGATCGTGTTTATGGGGAAGATTGACGTTGCCCGATTAAATGTTGATGAGTGTGGTGAGAAACGTGCTTTCGCTTCAATTCCAAACTCCTCCATTAAATTACAAATTATACAATATTAATAATATTTATTAGTAGAATATACTCGAGTTTTTCTAAACATGTGTATTAAAGTGACATAGGTTATATCTTCCATTAAATATTAAAAATTAAGTACATTATTTATATTATTTATTACGTGATGTATATATACTTATAAGCATACATAGAATTCCTTATCCATCGCTGCTTGGTATTTTAATGTTATAAATGTATTGAGAAAGTCTTTATTTAATTCAAGTTCGCTTTGATCCCATGCGGCTTCATTTAATTGGGATCGAAGGGTTTAAATTCCAAGAGAACCACAAGGCCCAGGCGTATGTTCTCCTATATGGAGTCTGGCCCTTAGTGGAAACTGGAGAAATTGTTCAAAACGTGAACTCCATTTATTCCATGCAGTTTGAACAAAGACTCCGACGTGCGTGTGAGGCTGACAATACAACTTTTATCAACTACGAGCCTCAAAAAGGATCTTGGTCTTTCATTGTAATATCTTAATACATTTGTATATATAAAATTACTTTTTTACACTCAATATATAATTATGAAATATACCTAAAAATCTTTAATATTAACTACAAATTGATATCTTCGTATGTGTGTATCCTAAAATTTTATATTGCAAATTTAAGTTGTGAGTTATATAGCATATAATACAAGGTGTTTACAAAATTGCTTCAATCCCGTGTATTTGGATTGAACATTTGAGCCAACTTTGGTAACACTCTGTATAATGTTCAAGTAAAGAAATTCTCGCTCAAAAATACTTACAAATAGAACATTAGCTTAAGGATAAAACTTAAAGACTCAAGTTTTCGTTGTCGATAATCAGAAAATAATCTAATAACCGTTAAACACTTTCCCATTTACATATCATTATAAGAATCGGACTCTTTTTTATATTTTTAGGTCGATTTTGGGATATCGGGACGAGATCGGCGGAACACTGGCGGAGATGTGGAAGTGGAAACTCTGTTCCTTACCAAAGAAAGAATGAAATAAAGACATTGTGAAAAACACACACGATTTCTCCCTCCTTCACAAATTCCTCTTTTCTCATCTGTCCCTATGAATTCCTAATGAAATCTGCTGTCTCTTCCAACTCGCATCTTTCTCCTTCTACTTACTTCGTTTCTACTATCACTTATATTATATTAGATTCCCGTAGTCTACAAAACATGCTCAAATGTCTCGTCTTGTAAAAAAATTATTTTTGAAGATCACATGAAGTGAAGTCATATTATTATTATTCTAAAATAAATAATAAAAATATCAACATTAATAAAAAATAAAATGTAAAAACTTCAAATTAAAATGATTTATTATTATTAATTATTATAAATGTTTTATCAAAGTTATATAATTCAATAAAGTTTTCTAGTTTCATATGCCTTATTCTAAATAATTTAAAAGCAATTTTCTGCTATTATTCAACAGTTAGTTAAATAATAATTGACTTTATGCTTGCCATTCACGCGTTTCATTCTAAACATTGAGGGCTTAATAAGCTCTTTGAAGTTTGTCGAGTAAATATTTAGTTACTTGAACTTGAACCTTTTGAGCCTGAGAATCAAATTAAATACATAAAGTTTGAATATTTATGATGATGTTGAATATCCTATTATTTTAACAAGAGCAGTTCCATTTATTTGTCATTTCCCTTTATTCCATTTATTTTTCCTCTGAAAGAAAAATGAACATTCCATTATTTTTTTCGTTTTCCGTTCAAAAAGCAAATTTTCTCTTCTCGTTCGAATAAAAAGGAAATGAGCGTTGAGGAATTTGAATTTTTTGAATATATACCTACTAAAGAAAGGGAGCAACGGGGAACTCAGGTGGACTTGGCAGACTCGAATAAACAACATATCAAAAATTGAAAGGAGAAAAATGTTCTTTTCTATCCATATAAAAGGAATTACGGGGAAATGATTTGAAAATCTATTTCAACTCGACAACTCCATATAATTTGAATAAAAACACTTCGTGTCTCTGAGAATTGAAAGCTGTGTTGTGGAAATGAGGATATTATTCCTTCTTGACATGACATTTCGTATTTCCGAACATTGAGTTTTCTTTTATGCCTTTTATCCCTGTCTTTCACCTCATATTGCTTCTTATATTTAATAAGCACCTTTAAAATTTTCATACAAAAACGTTTAATTTTTTATGCCCACATTCGACTAACATCACTAAACTGTAGACCAACCTTAACTTGTTTTAAATTTTTTGTAATGTTAATTAGCTAGTAAAAGATTCGATTTGTGTTTTATTTCATTGTGTAAAAAATGAGTAAAAAGTCAAAGTTTTGTGTTTTGAAGAGCACGCGGTTTGGGTGTTTAAGCTGTGTGTGCTTAACTGTTGAACTATTGAATTCAGATTGGATGAATTTGTTTAATTTATAATGCATTGCAGATGAATTAATAATAAAACAGTTTGCACAATGAGGAAAACTTGGGAAATAGTCTCGTGGAGAGATGAATAAATGATTCATGAGAGGGCCTTAAGGAATTCCTACCCTAATTGTTCTCATTATTTCATAGACACAATTATTATTTGATGTATTAGTTTGATGAAGAGCGCCGCGATTGCCTGAAGCAATACAAATTTATTGACTCTTTTCATTTCATAAATGCGTGGGTACTTTTATCCAAGGATTCCATACTTTGCATATGAAGGATTGCTGTAAGATATATAAATAATAAATGTTATATGGAAATATATTATTTGCACTAGAAAATGGTTGGGCAATATAATATGAGACTTTAGAATTAAATAGAACAGAAACTTAAGTATGAAATGAAGCTTTTGTTTGAACCAAATATTCAATTATCTTTATACACATTATTTTGCTCTATAAAACTCGGATTTAAACTACAGAGAAATACCCGCATAACAAAGTTTAAGATATGAGGTTGAGAGAAAGGAATTCAACGAACCACGAAACTAATTATTTCCAATTATGAATTCATTTGTCTGTCCAAACGTGCCGAGAAATATTCTTTGAAGAGAAATAGAATCTATGAATATTCAAATGAATAAAAAATAAAATTCTCATTCTGAGCAATTCCTTTTATTTTATGGAAACTTTTAATATTGTATATTTTATTGGAAAGTGTTTTTTATATTTTATGTCAACAATTTGTTAATATGAACTCCATTTACATATACATTTATTTGTTATTTAAGATATTTGTAATATTTTTCGAGGGAGAATTGAACTTGTAAATATACACATTACACTAACAACATTAATGAACGTAAATTTATATTAATGTTTAAATAATATCGATGTTGGTAGGAGTATACGAGCGTAATAGTTAAGGAAGTACTTGTTAGATAACATTATTTACTTTTTAAATATAATGTTATACATACATGTAAGATTACTTGAGTCATTTTGATTATTAATTAGTTAGAGAACATTCAATAATACATGTTTGTGCAAAAACCAGCTTTGCCATCCATGTGAAACTAATAATTGTATTTTTTAACAATTGGGAATTTTATTTTTCAACCAGGGAAAAGTCGATAATGTAATGTTTATATTGTATTTTTATCATAATAATAATGTATTTTTACATTTCATTTTATACAATACTCGATGTCTTGAATGTGTTTTTTGTTCTTCGTGTATGTAGTACATTAATACATGTTTAATTTATTTAATATATGAATGTATTGTATGTATGATTTTATATGAACGCATATTTTGTCAAGAATAGTATACTTATAACATATACTTTCTTATATAATAATATACGTTTTCATGTAATGTATTGATGTACTTGTGTAATTGTAAAATGTGAGTTCGCACATTTGTCTGTCTGTGTTTTCTTCATGAATAAATCAAACTCATGTCTGTGTATTTATTTAATGTGTGTACCTAGGTATGTGTGTTTGTAATGGAAAATGAATGAGTAAAATGTCTGAGAGCGGTTGTTGTCTTCATGTTTTTTAAGGTATAATAATAATAATAATAATAATAATATTTTATATGTATTCGAGCATGTCTCTCATTGAAGGACGGGTGGTAAGTCGATGGCTTCCTTAACGTATACGATGATGACCCAAAGGAAGTAGAGGAGTAGAAGAAAGTCGATGCCAGCGAAGCAGAGGAAAATGTCAACCGTCGTTGATTGAAACAAACTCGCGTCTTTTTGAGACGCCGCGAGGATGACGGCCGTCACGGCGATGACAAGGAAAAACGTTATTGCACACCACACTTTCGCTGGCGTTTTACTATCCTAAAATATTATTGGAGAAAAATTACATCTTGATAAACTAATCTTAAAGGGAGAACTTCTATTTTAATGACTAGTTGACTATGTAAATGTGTCTACTTTAATGCTTTCAATTCTTATATCAGTTTTATCAAAGATTTTGGAAAAATTTATATTAAAGCATGAAAGTTTTATATGAATAGGGCACATGCATAGGAGCGAATTTATTTAATATGCTTGAAAAATTCTTGAAATTTTCAAATAACACATGCTTGGAAACTTTGATGCTAGTCTTTTGGTTTAAAAGTATACTTCTTATAGGTAGAAGATGGAACATTCTTGAAAAAGAATTTAATTGAGTCATTTGAGTCAAAAAGGAACTTACTTTCTCTACTGAGCGGTACATGTAATAAGAAGTTAAGAATCGTATTGTTCCACCAGTCAGAGATGTGATTCCACAGATGAGTAAGATGTTAATGAGGTTCAAGGTGTTTCCTGCTTCTTCTTTACTTTCTTCTCTCGTCAGGGGCTCATCTCCCACAATCAGCGTCTTCAATGCGAACCAAACTCCCAAGAGACCATAGCCGGCTCCGAATACCTTTAATTTAATAAACATAAAAATACTTTTAAGTACTCATAGATGACTTAGTTATAGAACTTGACTTTGGTTTTTCTCAAGTAAACATAACTTTGAGGCAAATAATAAAAAGTGAAAAAATTACTTTTGATCTAAAAGATTAAAAGGTGCAAAGCATTTTTTGCATTATATTTTCAACTTGCATTTGACATGATGACGCGGTTAGTCGCGTGATCATTGAGAAAATAAAGTTTTTTGATCTTTAACCCGCACACCAAGTTAACTTGTGAAGAATGTTTTTAGTAAAGTTTAAACGTGGAGAAAATAGTTTAATCGCTCAAGATATTTTATGAAAAAGTGGAAAATGTTTCACGGGATCGTAAAATATGTAAGAAGAATTTCATCTATAGATTCTACTTTCATTTTGAAATTATTTTCTCTTCAAAGAGCCGAGGAAGGAATTTGAAAGTCTTTGACTTGAGATTAAGCTATTCCTTTATACTAGAGCAATCTTAACTTGGTACGTAATATAGTTATTCTATTTACTATCAACATACTTTGCTGGTTTTCAGTCAGATCAAGTGATATTTATTCAACTACATTGGCTCACTCCATAATATTCCCGTGGCCTTCCTCAATAAGTCCTCGCACACTCAAGAGAGAAGAGAGCAATTCTTTATTGCAAAAGATGCTTTCTCATATAATTCTTTTCCTTATACAGTGAACTATCGTTGTAATGAATCTCAAGGGATCGGGTATTTTGGTTCATTATAACCGGAGATTCATTATAAACGAAGTTATTTTAATGAAATAACATACAATTGGAGTATTTTATGTTTATTATAACCCTTACATTCACTACAACCGGATTAATTACAACGGTAGTTCACTGTTTGTATAATATACAACTGAATAGGTGGAAATTTTCTCTGCAACTTACTTGACTTCATACATAAAATACCTTATTTATTCATGTATCAAAACACATGCATGCAGCTTTCGTTCACTTAATGCCAAAATTTCAATCACCACTACCCGAACCAGCCCTAATAATTTATTCGACCAGAGAGATGTACGATTATCAAACTCCGCACTTGGCCATCTCTCATTTATCACTTTCTGTTTATATATTTTATGAAAGTGAGTCTAATTTCTTTAATTAATTTCAGCTTCCCACTTGGACTATTATTCAAATAATATTGCACATTTGAATTCATAATGAATACATTTAATATATTTGACTTATTATTATGCATTCATTTATGCCTCGGCCTTGGGCAACGAGATAGAGATAATACGGATAAGAAGCATACAATCATACAAAGAGATCAGTCTGTCTGTATAAGTCCATCCTACTGCAATTTCACCGCAAAACTAAAGTTTGTTTTTCTTGAATTGTAGATAAAAAATGTTAAGTACAGTGTTAGTTGTCTTTCTTTGTGAATTGACAAGGATGAAACGTATTGCTGATCATATCATTCTATTCTATTGTATAAACTTAATAAATTAATAATTATCAGTACTTAGCAAAATATGATTTAATTTGCTTTTACGTAATATAGGGAATTTGCTATATACCTATCCTATTTATAATAAATCATGGAAAGTGAAAACACGATGTGGGTATGAAGAGGAGAATTCATAATTTATTAAGGATGAGAGGACAAGTTGTCTTATGAGGGGATTATAAGATGAAATGTCTTGAACTGGAGGTGAGCACTGAACATCAAATCTCAACGAGGTTACTCTCAGCTCAAGCCGTTAAAATTGAGAGGAAATGAGGAGTTAAGTTGTAAGTAGTCTTTAACTATGGACGATGCTTGTATAAACTCTTGAGTCAATTCCCATAAGCGGGAAGTTGAGATAGTTAAGTTATCTCCCTTATTTTGCTTGAGGGAATTGAAAGGTCGTTGAAAGATATGAGGAAGATATAATATAAAGAAAGCTCCGAATGACATTCTTCTCCTTTATCTTCTCATATTGCTATTATATGATACACAGGACTGTAGCAGAGACTATCAGGCTCCATGCAGACTCTCGCACTCTCGGACAAGACGATGGTTAATCATAAGGAGGATTTTCTCTAGAGTTAATCCAAGGATAAACTCACTTTAGGTCTTAATTCATAATGGAAGGAAGTTTGAGGAAGGTGTTGAAAACACACTTGAACTCTCCTATTGATTCTTCTTCTCTGAGAAGTGATTGAAGTTGGGTTTGGAGAACAACAAGGCTGCATTCCCCGTACGACTCGCAATGAGTAAGACTGGAGAGAGAAATGGCAAGGACTTTGTCCGATAACACACCACATATTTAATCAAAACTCTTGACTCACCTCTTCCCATTGTATTTTATATGAGTGGGTACAGCGGGACTCAATCATTAATACTCAGGTATAAACTACTAGAGATTAGTAGACCAGAAATGGAGAAAGTTTGAAAGTGAAATCACGCAAACACACGAAATAATCATTAAGTCGTCTCTCCTTGCAAAATCCAAAGCTCAATGAATCCACACCGAATTGCTCACCTAAATGCAATGGAAAACCTTTTTGGAGCTAAAAACAAAAGAAAGTTGCCAATCCAAATATGTATTTAGAATGAACCATCCAAGTTAATTGGACTTGAAGCTCCATTCTTCCGTTCAATTGAACATGTAATTGGGGTTATTAATTGGATTCAGACTCGAGCGAGAGGGAGAAGAAAGGGAGAAGAGAAAGTTCGTGTGTACCATTGAAACGGTCGCGACGGTCCTGACTCCTTTGTGAATGGACACTTGACCACAGCAACAACAACAGGGGTTGACGGACAAGAAGGGGTCGAGGAAAGGCCCCCTCTCTGTTGGGCTCCAAGGCTCCAGGACGACCCGTTGTCCAACACACCTTGCTCACCCAACGACTCCCGGCTTTCTGAATAGGAAGAAAGAAACTTTCCCTCAACCCTTAGCCCTCTGCGCAGAAACCACACGGAGACATAGCACGAGAGCTTTTCATTCTAACCCCTGATTCACGCTATACGAAATACTATTTCTTTCAGACCATTTACCATATATACATACCATACATTATGTATTATACACGCTATCTTGGATATGATACACCTACTCACCATATAGTTATTTTATATGAAATGTATGGCAAACGTAGAGTCTCCTGGAGGAATCTCTCCTTTTCTCATACGCCGGCTGTATGGTTCTTCCGCTTGTTACATTAAAAGAATGATATTACTACCAGTTTTCTCCTATCATAGATATTTATATTAAATTTTCTGCTATGATATATTTCATAATGTGCCTTCAACCTCGTACCTAACCGTCTAATCTTGAACCTTATGTATATCGAGCCTAAGATTACAAAGCATCCCATTCATTTCATACTCATATAGTCTTGTTAAGTGCTCAATCCAATACCTTGAGAATGTCGGGGGATTTATAGAAAGATCCGAGAGCTTTGTATTATGCATACCTAATATATGGCATACTGATCATTACATAGGGTGTTCGAGTGAGGGCGTGTGTATATGGGAGCGTATTATTGTTTCATGGAAATAATGCCTTTTCTTTTTGGTCACACGAGAGGTCTATTGTGGACTCAAGGAGCGGAGAAATGGAAATGAGGGTCGTTTTTCGGAGAGGCTCTCACTTCCCTATCTTGGCTTCCTCCAAGATTGTCTGGGAGTCGTCGTTGAGAGGTGAGTTGGTTGAATGAGTCTCGCCGGGTTCTCCCGTGTTTGATTAATCTTGTCGGCTCTTGGTTACATTCCTCGTTAGGCCCCCTTTGGCCCGTGACATTCCGTTGGCCCTTCACTTCGCTTGGCACTCCCGCGCGCATGGGTCCTTATCTAACTCAAAGGGCTCTCCTTGCTCTCACTCCATGCGGGAGTCTACTACGAACGATCACGGCGAGGAGGGCCGAATCAATTTATTGATTCCCTCAACCGACCCTTACAAATCCCTTAAGAAAAACCCATCATTCATTCATTCACTCTCTCGCCCGACACTCTCAGAATGATTCACAAGGACTCGGACCGATTTTCTCGTCTTTCTCCCTCTGGCTCTGGAGAGGGGCGAGGGAAAAGAGGAAGAGGAAGAATGGCTAAGGACATGATGATGAGCCATTTAGGAACGGAGAGGAAGCTCTTGGCCTTGAGAGAATGAAAATTCCATTAGGAGAAAAAGAGATTCATATGAGAGTTGGAAAGTCGGGGAAAATGCAACGATGCACAGTGGAGAAACTTGGCCTTCTTCTTATACATAGAACCATATTATGCTCAGCTCGTTCCTCAGACGATGTTTTCTTTTCCCTATTAGCCTTCGAGACGAGAGAAAGAGTCATTGGAAGGATTGTTATGTCTGCCACATTGGGACACACGTAAACGGACTCACTTTGCATGTCTAACATTCACATTAACTCGATATAGAGGAGAACTCGAGCTCTTATGTTTGGAGGAGTACGAACTACTTGGGAACATCTGCTCATATTTCCATTATACATATTACCGTATATATTTACATTAGAGAACTCGCGTAATATGCTTTTTGCAAGTTTGGCATATAAAGGTATCTTCGATTACATTATTATAGTTCTCTGTACTTTTACCAATTTGCATAATACGCGAGATTTGAGCTATATAGGAAAAGTGGGGTAATAAAATGCAAAAGGATACCTTTACAGTATAAACCATTTACATCTCAACCTGAACAGTTTTTTGGCTACAAACAGTTTGGTCAACTCATATATAAAAGCAATTGAGTTTGGTGCTAAGTAAATGGATGTAAGTGGAAAGGGTCGTATTATTTTTTTTAAAGATTAATGAAGGTATAATAAATATAGGAGCTACATAAGATGTTATATTATACTGGCAGAGTTCAAGTCAATCTCGTTGATCCCCAAATACGGCTTTTCCTATTATTCAGATTGGGTTGAGTCGGCCTTTTCCCGCTGATTCAATTTAAGTTCGACCCTTCTGGTGCAGAATTTTGGAGAAACGTCAAAAGTCATCATAAAATGAAGCGGAAGGTCGAAGGGAGATTGGAGAGACTCAAATCCAGGGAAAAGCTCTTCTGTTCAAATGCGGATATTATGCGGTAAATAGGGAGAGGAAGATGAACACGAGAGAGGTTCATCATTTATTCAGAACTCAATATTACTACTACAACCATTCAATTATACTCAAACCAATTCATATTTTATGGTTACATTCCACTTTATTCAAATAACCTTCAAATTACAATATTTTGTTTCACAATTTAATTCATTTTTATTGGGAGAAATATTTCTATTGAATATTTAATTTAATATTACTTTATTATGTGCATAAATATTAAAATACCAAATTAAAATTATTTATAAAATGATGAAAATCAGTAGTCTTTGGTTAAACTTAGGCCCCGGACAGTAACTAGTTTATAGCTATACGAGTCGCGGGTTAAATGAAACGCCGTAGATATCTAGCGACATTCATTTATAGGTTAGGTTAGGTTTGAAAGTCTCATTTATCCCCTTACTGTCCGCTGCCTAAATTTAATCGTAGTCTTTCTGTGTTATTTATTGGTATCTTGTTTAGCATTGTTTCGTCTTTACAATTTACAAAGATTTTATGCATAAAACTGAGTATGTAATAAATATTATAATCTAACTACAAATATGAAACACATTCACAAAAAATATGGAAAAAGATATCCATATAAGCATCTATACGGAGTTGATTAGAGATAGGGAAACTGAAAGAGGAACACGATGAATAAAATGAAGAGGGAATTGAAGGCCGTTTGATTATTAAATAAAAAGCTCACCTTCACTTGCCTCTCTGCTTCTTATTTATGAAGAGTCCGTTAGTCTTGAAATAAATGCATTTGGGCCTGAGGAACCTAACTTACTCTCCCCCAATCTCTCCTTCCTCCACCACAATTACAGCTCGAGGAAATATGTGTGAGAAAATTTGTAGAAATTCAATAAATTTTTGTTTAATTGGACCTCTTTAATTGACAGAAGGTAAGAAGGACCTTTTGACTGGTTTACAACATTTGATTATTTATTTTCTTCTCATATCCTCCATCACTTTCTCACGTAATCATACACATCATGATAAATCATACAGGGGATCAAATTTCGCAAAATTAATTGATAAATCATTGAATAAACTAAGATAAGTAAAATTATATATATATTCTAATTAAAAGACCTAATAGGAACATAAACAATAAGAGAAGCTGGCAATTATTGAGTAGAATAACATGCAATATTGCGAATATTGAAAATTCCAGCCAAAGAACAATTGTTTGCCAAAAAGGATAAATTATATTAACTAGCTAGAAATGAATATAGAGAGATAGCTAAATGAAATTACTACAAGATAATAATTGCCATAATTTGACATATCTAGCCATAATGTGGAAAATGATAAGTATGAAATTCTCATATTGATTTTACTTTAATGATATGATACTAAGAACATGAAAGGTTCAAGGATTTGAAGGAAATGAAAGAGGAAACGTGTGGTGTTCAATCAAATGATCCAAGTGGGACTCAAAAGGAGCAATTACATCCTCATTCACAATTCCAACATTGTTTACAATCATTTGGGAATTGAACAACGCTGAACATCTAATATTAACAATAGTCCTCGTCTTCTACTCCTCCTCTCCGTGGAATATCAAAGTGTAATCTACAGACATATTGACTTTCCTGCTTTTCGATACACTTGTCTTTTGATGAATGGAGAAGGCAGAGATAGGGCCAATGGATTTGGTGGAGGGAATCTATATATTATTATTTCATCTCCGTGAGTGGGTTGAATAAAAAGATTGTGAAGGGTGGAGAGGAGCCGTGACTCCTTTCACACAAGATCAATTTCTCATCTCTCCTTAACGACCTCTCCGCCTCCGACGATTTAGACTTCCACTCACATGATTTATTCCTATGAAGTAAAAGACCTTCCGAAGACCCTAATGAAACAATCTTTAACTTATTAACTCATTCGCCCCGACACTCTCAACTTTAATAATTATAATTTAAGACTTAATTACTCTTTCATATTGATTATATCCTCTTTAATTAATTTCATGCTGAGGCGCCCCTGCTCAATGAATTACTGACCACGATCTTCAATTTTATGTCTAGCTACTAATATTTAACGATAAGTAAACAGATTATGATTGTAATTTATAATTATATTATTAATTTGAAAAACAGTAATCTGATAATTACGTAATTAAATTATTTATAATTTCAAATACATTTATAGACTAGTGACATCTTATTGATCTTATACATAATAGTGTGAAGTAGATTAGATTGGGCCAAAGGCACAATAGTATATAGCTAACATTTGATGAAAAGTTTATTATGGAAAAATGCCAAATTTAAAGTAATTTAAATGTTCATTAAAGAGATAATACATTGTCAAATGCAGAACCAAATTTCATCAAGCGATTTTATTTATTAGCTATATAAGCTATACATAATACTGTAAAAGCTAGATATGAGATATTATGTTTAGGCTTAGTATAGGCAATTATCGTTCAATATTTTGTGTAATTACCACACAACACACACAAGTAAGTTGTAAACTTCTTTGAGATGAGTTAATGTTCATAAGTTGCTTTACACTACAAATACATAATTGTCAATTATGGAGGGTTACTGAGCATTGTTTTTTGCGCAGAATAAGTATTTCCTCTAGCCAGACAAAACATGTTACATTATTCTTACATGACAATTAATTGACCAGGGGCTTGTTAGGGATAATCGAAGGAGTCGAATCTTCTAATTCGCGTTATGAATGGCATTAACAAACTAATGAGGATTTTCTTTTGATTACAAATGTGTGAAAGATGAGCTTTCAATGAATGAAAATCGAGATGAATTGGATAGGAATCCTTGAGGAATTGAAGGGGCCGAGGAGAATCTCAATTAATTTTCTCAAATCTTATTAAAAACCTCGTGTAAATACGCAGCTGTTCAGCTGTCTATGATCCAATGCATCTAAACTTGTAAAAGAGCAAGGAGCCGTGGAGACCTTCATCTCGAGAACTTCAATTCGTGAGATTTGAAACCTATAGGAGATGAATGGGGTTTTTAAATTTCAATGAAGGTCTTCTTGGAAAACGTGCATAAATAATGAAAACACTATTACAATAATACAGATCTCGCAAGAATCAATATATTGATGCTTACTCAATGTACATATTTACGTATGAGGTGTATATTGTGTGAATTGCGACCGAATAATTTTGACAGCTTACGGGTCAAAAAGTAAACTGATAAGTTTATTTTAACAAAACAAGTAGTTGGATAATTGAGCAGGATCTGTCTGTGAGGAGAGCGTAAGGGAGTCAAAAAAGAAACTCGAGATAACAATAAATATCGTATAAATATTGTGTTTAAGGAGCATTTACCTAATTATATGCAGGTTTAAGAACGTTTAAGAAAAAACAAAATTAATAAGCATAAACTAAGTAGGTAATCAAATGAAGCTTTTATTAGAAAAAACTGATACTGTTGAGTTCGACCAAGTGGCTTATTAATTACCATAATTTAAATGTATCAATATCATTCACATTTCATGTTAAATAGTAGCACTTTTATTGTTGATAAAGAAGTTACTCATCATTTTTGGTACTGCTAGTTTATAATTGTCATATCTGATTATATCACTACTCAAATTAAATCAATTAAATAATATTGATTATAACTTTATGCACCAAATTTACACAAAAACAATTTTTAAGCCATATACTAGTCAAATTGCCACATAAATATAAAGGATGCATACTATATACTATACATTATAACTTTATATTATCTCATTCACTTGATTCATTTCGACATTCACCCTCTTAAATTAATGAGAAAATGGGACTTCTTTTTATAAATATAATTTTTGGATTTACAACGAGCTTTATTGCTCTTAGATGCAAAGATATGAGAGATTCACTTTTCATTTCAACTTTGTATTGGAATTATGTATATATATATATAGAGCCACTGAGTATTCTTAATGGCCTGATAAATGTAAGGAAAAACTAGTCATGTTTCACACAATCCATTTTAATCTCCTTCATCGACATATTCGGCCTAAATGAGTAATGAGATCCTCGGGTTCATTTTGAGCTCATTAACTCGTTAGGTAGCCATTGAACAATATACATATTAAAAGCTGAGGCTTTTTAATTTATATGATGATCATTTCCCTAATTTCATTACCATTACTTCATTTCATACTGCTGACATATACGAGCATGTATGATGGCAATGGCTATTGGAAGTGAATGATTATTCCCATCCCAAGTCAAGAAAGATCATGTCAATATACCAAAGCAAAACAATTTCAACTAGTTTATTATACAAATTATGTAAATAAAAGTTAAACGTATTACCTATACTTCTTATATTACTTAAGTAAGTGCATTTAATTCATATACCCAGACTTGACTTTTTGTTCAGCAAACAAGTTGATAGACGTTCACGTGGGTGAGTATAAAATGTATTTAGATGTAGCAGAGGTGTATATAAATGATCATTTAATTATCTCCTTTTGCTCATATGAAGTTCCATGTGAGAGAACAGCACATGGTATCGACTTTGTACCATGGCCCCCATTTGTTCATTTTGTCTCTTATCTTTCTTGACCCTACTCGTTTCGAATCTCATCGAGCGAGTGTGTCAACTCGTTCAAGACACACAAAAATCATTGACAACGATGATCATTCAACTCTTTAAAGGATTTATATATTGACTAAGCGGAGAGTAGCGTACGTAATAAGGAAGACATTTATAACAATAGAAAATCAGCGAAAGAATATTCTCATGCAAGCTGGGGAATTCAGAAAAAACATAAATAATAAGAGTGAAATGAAAATGAGAGCATTGTAAGAATACATATTTTAAAGAGATCATTTCACACACACCTGTGTCGTCAATTTGCATGGTTAAAATAATGAGATTATTTTTTAAGGGCGCGGATTACGAAGAATGTCGTTACACTTAACGTGATTTCATTATTACTACATTTCAATTATGATCTTAATGTTTTGAGTCAAGCAAAAAAGGCTAACTGGTGAATTTCATTTGCATTTAATTCATTTTTTACATCAAGTGGACTCTCGGACGAATTTACCCTTCAAATCTGTGTAAAATAATTGAGCCCATTAGTTGGATAATTAGTGATGGAGAGGTGTGGGAATGTAAACCACTTTATCAACCCAAATACCAATTTGTTCCCATCCATTATTCCCCACATAATTACAATGGTCTTGACAAGCAGAAGGTCTAAAAACATATTTTATTAATCTTTTGAACAGAACCCAGAGTTGGCAAACAAAAATTGTATGTTGCACCCAAATACAAAGTCGGCAATTAAGTAAATAGTAAATATTCATCCATATATTACATACTATACTAATAAACCATTCATCCTATACTGCAGATATTGTAGTATGTAATTAAGTACGAGTTTTGGCTTCGCTCTTACGCACACATCTATAAATTAACTCCTGTGGGATATAAATCCTTCATAGGGCTTTTAATATCAAAATTACAGAGAACTTTGGCCAATTTTCCTTTCGAAGCTATTTGAGGGTTCGAGGTTGATAATTTAGCATTAAGGAAACGAATTTAACTACTCTGCGTAATTGAGGATGAGAAAAAAGGAGAAGGAATCGATTAGGGATTATAAAGGAACCAAAAGAAATGAGAATTCAAAAGAGCCTTCCACGTCGAAACAATCGAGAAGATGGCAAAAAATGAAGCGTCGTCCGCTCAAATTGGAACTCACAGGGTTAAAACACCATAATCTATTCGTCTACAAACTTGAGCTCATGCTCATTCAACTTCTTATAAGTCTTTGTAATACATCAATGCTCAAAGAGGAATCAAAGGAAGAGAAGGAAATGAAGATGTCCGAATATGAATACAAGCAAGCAGATAGATTTAATCCTGAATATAGCTATACACAAATCATAATGATTATTTAGGCATAAGATTAGGCATTCCGTTTTAGATTGTCTCGTCGTCATTTATTGCCATATTAAAACTATGTATACTCTTGTACATGATATAATACTACAATTTGTATATTTATATGGACAAATAGAAAGTATGCATACAGAAATAAGTCATATGCGGTGAGGGCCAATTGTAAGTTATATGGATAAATTAATGAACATTTGAGGTTCGCAGGGCCGTTTTTTCTACTGAGCTGAAGAAGGAAAAAAGAGTCGAAGCGTTGAGTGGAGGAGGAAATAAGAACGAGAAGGGCATTCAAGACACATCTCAACACGCTCGGTCTACGTGGATTTGATATATCTCCTTATGACGCTTTTCTCAACAAAACAACTCGGCTCGGCATTGTTGCAGAAGAACTGTCGTCTCCATCTCACACATGTTATAATGTGGAGTACCTAGAACCCAAGCGTGGTTTGTTATTCCATCTCCATTGTTGCGGAGATTGAAAGGGAGTTTTGAGGGAAGTATAAAAGGACACGGTGAGAAGAGCAATCTTCACACTCGCTCTTTTACAACTTTAATAATCTCTTCAATCTTCCTTCGACAAACCCTTCAATCAACATGAACTCCGTAAGAAAACATTATTTCATTCTATACAATACAAACTCAAAAAAGTGATTTTCGAATTTTCAAGTTGGCCAAGTTTTTGAATTGCTCTTTCAATTTCTTGGATTATTCTTTTAAGTTCTTGTATTTGAATGCATTATTTTCAACATTGTCAACTCATTTGATACAATATTTCAGATCGTTATCGTTGTTCTCGCCATGGCTGCGGCCGCCCAAGCAGGCCTTCTTCCTGGACCAGCTTATGCTGCGGCTCCACTCGCCTATGCTCCAGCCGTAAGAAATCATATAATTAATGTGTGGGAGTCTTGATCAACCCCGAAATAACGCCGAGTAACGGAGCTCAATAAATAATGTGATAATGAATAGGTTCATGCTGTTGCTGCTCCAGTAGCCTATGCTGCCCCAGCCGTCGTTAAGACTGTAAGTTCTCATATAAATACAACTCAGAAACAAGTATACTGTAAAGACACTCATAATGCACAGAGTAAATATTATACATAAAATATACCTTTTATTTTTTATAATCCCTAAAAGTGTACTAAAAGCGGGGATATAAATAGCTAGGTTGATCTTTAATTGTTATATTAAATAAAGCAATATTTTCAGCACGCGATCGCTGCTCCAGTTGCCTATGCTGCTGCCCCAGCCGTTGTTAAGACTCATGTAAGATCAATTGAGGATTTAACTCATAACGTGTATAAATAACGTACTTTTACCTAATTAGTTGTTTAATATGTGAATTTTGTGATTTAGGCTTTCGCTGCTCCAGTCGCTTATGCACACGCTCCATTGGCTTATGCCCATGCAGCTCCACTCGCCTATGCCGCTGGACCAGCCGTCGTCAAGACTGTAAGTTAAACCTGATAAATCTATTTAAACCTCATTACTAACTCGCACTCGTACATCCATTACACTTAATTGAAGACGAGACCTGAGCCCATCTCACCATGATTAACTGTTTATTTAATTGCGATATATTTTGTATTAAAAAGCCATATTTTCAGCATGCTCTTGCTGCCCCAGTCGCCTATGCTGGACCTCACTTCGCTCACACCATCCTTTAAATTGCTCAACCATTATTGACTAATTGACAAAAAGCCAAAGCATCGTGTCCTGAACAATCCAACAACTAAATATTAAAATGAAGGACCGAAAAGTTATTTTGTTAAATACCTACAAATACTACTATCTTCCTACCACCACAATCACAACTTCTTTTTTGTTTTGTTATTTGGACTTATTCGAAATTATTTTGATACTATGAAATAAAATCTGGCAGAAATTTTTTTTATTGAACATGTGTTCTCTTGTAAAGTTGAAAAGTTCTTTCAAGAAATCCATAATAATATATTTAATTCACAACAATAGCGGTGAGAATTAATGTTTATAAAAATATTTAATATATAATCATACAAATAGAATTATTGATAAGATACATATATTATAAATTCAAAATATTTTTCATTTAATTACACTTAGCTTTTAGCTAATCTATTAGAAATAAGGCTTTTCATCAGATAACTTTGTTAAATTGAAAGATCCATGTCGTCCAACGCCTTTAACAAATCTCGTTGCTCCTTGAACAGATTCCTATTAAATAATTTATATAATATTTGTTAAAAAAATCAAGTCAAGTTACTGAAATGATATAACATGAAAGAATTATCTATTAAAAGCTTTCCTTACTTTTCTAATAATGTCATTTCCTCTTTCTAATTCCAACTTAATGGCATCTTCGAAAGAAGAGGAATTGTACATTCCTTCATAGGCAGATAATCGATCTCTATTTAGGCACTCTTGAGGAAATTTAAGAATACTCGTGGCCAAATTCACAGCTTGTCCAACTGCAGAGCCAGTCGCGACGACCTGATGGACAAGTCCCATATTAAAAGCCTCAACACCGTTGATTCCCCTTCCAGTTATAATAAGTTCCAAGGCACGACTCAGGCCAATTAAATGAGGAAGTCGCACCGTGCCACCATCAATTAATGGAACTCCTGTGATTAACAAAGTTAAATTATAATTAACAAAAATATTAATATAATTTAAATAGTAGATATTATTTAATAGAAGATTTATCTTAATCAGTTATTTTTTCACCAAATCTCCTGCAGTAAATTCCCATTATTGCTGTCTCGTCCATGACTCTCATATCACACATTAATGTCAGTTCCATTCCTCCTATAACAGTTAATTACAGTGTAAATGCAGTGCAACATAGTTTAACCAAAATTCCAATTCATTTCATAGGTTTTCACCTATGAAATGAATTGGAAAAAAGAGGAGTTTACCCGCAACGGCATATCCGGAAATTCCGGCGATGACAGGTTTAGAAAAAAATTTAATTCTGCTTGGACCCTAAAATTTGGAATTCAAATGAAGATTTAATAAATTCGAACTAAATTAATTAATATGTTTATTATTAAGGAATGCATTATTTAAAGTTGAACCATTGGACCCGCCCCATTTTTAGATGCGGGATTGTAGATGAATTCGTATTCTTCGGGTTTCTCTGAAACTTCTTTCAAGTCCAATCCGGCCGAAAAACAACCGCCCTTTCCATAAAGAACTGCAACTGGAGTTTCGGAGTCGTTTTCAAAATTGTCAAAGGCTTCTCGAAGTCTTCGAGCAGTTTCAACATTGACGCAATTTTTCTTCTCCGGTCTATTGATGGCAATGGTAGTAATTCCTTTCAGTTTCTCAACAACAACTTCAGCTAATTGTTAAGTTATTATTAGTCTCTCCATATTTTATTTATAGGTAATATAAGTAAAAAATTAATTTTAAAAGGAAATACCATATTGTATATTGTTAAAAGTTTTAAACTCATAATTAATTCACTTACGTTCAGTAGCATAGAATCTTTTTAAGAGTTGGATTTTAGTTCTAATAGTTAATGCTCCTTCTTTTATAAATCGACAACCCAACATCTTAAAAGACTATAAAAGACTATGAATCGATGTGTCAATTTTAATCAAGCCAGTACAATAATATCAAATGAAAATTGCTTATAATAATAATCAAATTATTTATATCAGCTGATAGATGTTGACATCAAAAGGTCTTCTATCCACTAAAACTTTTCTCTTCCCTGCCCTGCCTGCCTAGCAAATTCTGTATGTAATACTTGGTTTCTTCGTGCTTGTTCTCAATTAAGGTTCCGAACGGATGGATTTTTGGCCGATCCATATCCGTATTCGATCCGATATTTCGGATCGGATGTTTGATCAATCTGCAATTTTATCCGAGCAATTTTAATCGAATGGATAGAATCCAAGCCCGTATCTAATCCGAAATTTCGGATAATCTTTTTCTGAATATAAGGTCAATAAACTCCCAAATTTTGGTGTCTATTATTAAACTATTTATTAAATAATTATCTAAATAAATGTAAAAAACATTTTCAATTAAAATAAATGTTTTTTTAAAAGATAATATCATAATAATTTCTCTATAAATACAGTTGAATTAAGTTTAATTTAAAGTTAAACAATTTTCATGTAAAGATATGAGAAGACTGTTATTAATTAAAATATTAAAGTTAAATAGAAAATATTCATTGATGTTAAAATGAAATTTAGTCGAATATGATTGTCTTTTAGAAATATTTA